>NJDC01001571.1:289362-306278 GCA_002245475.1 Calephelis virginiensis
AGTTGCAAAGATGGCCTGCAGGGTCAACCTCTTTTCTATTTTTTTTATTTCTGTAAGGAAAAAAAAAATTGGGGCCGAATTTGCCGCCCCCTAAAATACGCCGCCCTAGGCTCCAGCCTACTCAGCCTGCTGGTAAATCCGCCACTGCTCAACAGAATTGTGTGAAAAAAAAATTATTTTATGTTTTTTTTTATATTACATAATTAAAGCGTGAAGGATTTTAGAAATATCATTTTCAATACATTAATACTATATGTACCACTAAAATCGTCTGATAATTTTCAATTTTATCATCTTGTTGTTAAATAAATAAAGTTTTTATTTTGGCAACTTAGAAGGTTCGAACTGATGCTATTTTTTACTATTATATGGAAAAGTAACGCAAGCCGTCATTCACGTCCGAGATTTCACCACTCTGGCACAAAATACAAGCAAGTACAGAAGGCAATCGACATACAGAGTGCGCTTCACCAACTCACAAATAAACACCTCTTACTTCGAGCGTGAGTGATATCTGCTTGAGATAAGCTTAATGAAGCTTTTCGTGTAAAAATTAGTCACCAAAAAAGATACAAACATAAATATCTGTTAGAACATATTAATATAGTCTAAACGTCTTTTTTGCAGACAAGCTAAAACTTCGATTTACAAACATAATACAATTAAAGATGTCTTGGTTGCCGGGTAGTTTGTTTTGCCGTTTCTTCTTCTGACTTGCTAGGATTGGAGAGGACGACAAGCCACGGTAGATAGGGTTAAACTTTATTAATAATATAAGCAAATAACTTCTTTTAGTTAATTTGCTTCATTTGTCCAAGATTTTTTGTTTTATAAAACTTGACAAATTTATTGTAGATTAACATAGTCTTTAATTCTGTGTGATTTGGAAGGATGGCTTAAAACAAATTAACTTAAAGTTGACCTAAATGGAATGCCATCGAACGTCCAAAATAAGTTGGCGTCCAATGTAAGCGCACCACGCTCTTTTTAAGCAACTTGAAATAAAACAGGATGTTATATGTTCGACTCCTCCATATTTTTTATATACGGTAATTGATTTCTCGGTTATTTCGGCTCTGATTAAAGAATATATTTTCCAATGCCATTGAGTTTTGATGTGACGATGGAAACACAGCTAAATCATGGTAGATACTTATTTTTTGCACGCAAATAATTACTTTTTGAAATCAAAGTCGGGTTTTAGCAATATTACCGCACTGAAATTATTGAATCTACATACATATAATAAAACCGAACAATCAATTTTGAACACAAATTGATTGTTCAGTTAGGTTTCTTTAAATTATTATCTCTTTTCACATCCATCTTTCCTTTCTACGATCACGCAAATTCTGCGTTACGGATTGCTTTATATTTTTTACTTCTAGGTATCATACTAAATAATTTATCGACTATTTTAAAGGTAGGTAGTTTTTGGTCTAACATTTCTATGTATACAATGAAATTGTAGATTTATCATTTATCATGTGTGTCACAGCCACTTTTTTTCGCAGCTGTATGAGCTATGCTTTTAAAACTTGGTTAATATAACGTATTCTGTGAATCGCATTAAGGGGCCATGTATGCTAAAATACGTCAGCAATATACTGTTTTTTTCATACAAAGCAATTATGGATCTTGGCGAAAAAAATACACAAGATTAACATTAATATGCTTTATAAGACTAGTGTTTCCAAAACACGATTCATTTCACTTTGCTCGATAGAAAAAAATAAAAAAGTTAACCCTTTTTTGAAAGCAAAACCCAACTGTCTACTTCAATTATGAAAATATCGACACCAGATTTAACACAAACATAGATAAGTATTATACCTAAAAGATAGCTAGCTAATTTTTTTCAAATTACTTTTATAGTGTCAAAAATAGAGATTTGGCGCTTAAGACATTTACTTTAGAGCGCAATATTTCATAGTAATTATGGAAGTGTGCTGATTGGTTCTTCTGGCTGACTAAGTATGGGGCCTTAAGATTTTTACAGAAAAATATAAAAATAAAGGTATTTTTTTTGGAACTAAAGCTCAAAATATTTTTTATCATCAAATCTACTTTCCATTTAATATATCCATAAGATAGGTTTTCTAAAATGATATTGAGGTTTTTAGCGTATTTTTTTTCTAAACTGATTAGTTTGCGTGAGAGACACTAAGTCTAAAAAAACAAAGTGATAAAATAATGCCAAATAGTTTTTTTATGTACTGTAATACCAACACTTAAAATAGTTGCACCTCACTGTCAAGAAATGGCGCTATGCCGTTTATAATTGTACAACCTATACTCAACATAAGCCTTTTAATATGTTAATAATCCGATGAAGTTGTGAAAACCGCGAGCTTAGCAACATTTTAGCCTTATCAAAAAAAAATACATGCGTTGATTGCAAAAGTTTCATTGAGCTTTTGTATCAGATTAAGGGTATCACTCGCGATATCAGTGACGTAAACCGTAGAGATGTGTTGTACTAGGTAAATATTTTAAGATCAAGTCCACCTGGTCCATAAAAACAAGTGATCCAAATGTCTATTCCACCTAGTATCGTTTATGATACACATTGTGAGTCCTGGACGTATCGAGTCTAGAAAGAACAGATGAGATCTTTGATAATGACTGATGCATGTCTTTTTCATAATTTTTTCCCCGTGTTGGTCCGGGCTTCTTTGCAGACAAGATCATCTGCCTTCCTACCAGGCAGCTCGGCGAAGGCGAGCATATCCTTACCATCACTACCAACGTGACATTATACTAAGTGGTAGTCCGGTTAGGTACCACTGCCTCACTTATTCCTGCCGTTATAACGTCCGTGCTTGCCATCGACGAATTCCGGTTCGGAGGATAATTATTGAAGGATTGCTTTTGCTCGAGGCCTAACCGTCTGCTTGTTTGCTTTCCAATCTCATAAAAAATATAATAAATAAAACATAAATAACTTTAACATGCTTAGGCTTAGGACTATCAACTTACAAATGCAGCATTGAATTTTATTATTTAATTAGCATATTTAAGAGATTTAACTTCATTTCATTTTCAAAAATTACCTTCATTATTAATTGTGTTCTCGTTTCTACCTGCCTTGAGAAGATAGTAGATAAAAGCAAAACACGTGTGAGTGAGACAAAACAATGTAAATGAATGAATATTGCACGCGTAACGCGTAAGCACTGTCATGGAGTGAATAGGGAGGTTCATCTAGGACAAAGTCTTGTGAAGATTGGAACAGGTTCGGCGTGGTCTCCTGAAATACCTAATCTTCTGATCTAATCTAGTAATGATGCCTCACCTCTAGTCAACCACCTAGTCTAGAAATGAATTGGAAAGAACTTTTTTAATATACATACATACATACATATCGTCACGATAAGTCCCTTACGGGGTAGGCAGAAAGTATCGAGTGCCAGACCTCACGATCCTGACAAACCTGTCTGGCTTCCTTCAAAATCATTACCCTTTTCATACAAACAAGCCGGTTTCGGAGACTCTTGACACCACCCTCGGATAATATCCGAGTGATCTGATCGTGGAATGTCAAACTTGGTCTCCCCGGGTACCATATTCATCCACATTCGCATTGTATATCTGCTTTGTCAAACTTTCATCTGTCATTCATGTCCGAACCAGCGGAGCAGGCCGTTTCACATTTTTTAATCCCAAACCTTCTCGGACCTCACTGTTACTTGCTACTACGGAACCCAATGTAGGCGAGTTCGACTCGCTCTTGACCGCTTTTATTTTGTTATGCTAGGGTATACTTTAGAAATCATCCTGCAAGTTTTTAAGATCCTAACTTCATATAAAAGGGCATTTCTAAAAAAACTTATTAAAATTTTACTCAAAATTTAACCCATTTTTTAAAGTACCTTTTTGTAAGTTACGTGTGTAAGTTTACATGATAGAGAATTTCATAAACTATTTGAAAATCAATATATAAAGAATTAGTAATATACCGTTTTTCAGTAATGAGATATCATTATTGATTTTCTGTTGATTTTCATGTCAGTTGTGTGACTGTTTTAAAAATGTTTGACTTGTGGGAACCCGTGTTTTTGGTCCGGGCTTTCTTCCCAGGCAGCTCGTAAAAGGCGGGCATAGGCTCACCGTCACTAACACCGTGACATCTGACTAGGTGGTAGAGTTTAGCAGTGGCTCGCCCGGATTTGTACCACCGCCTTACCTATTTCTGCCGCCATAACGTGAAACGTGAACGTGAACGCCGTAACATGAAGTGTTCCGATTCGAGGCCTAACATTCCGGCAACAGGTTCAGGTTGGCAATGCACCATTACCACCTTTGGTGTCTATAGGCGGCGTGAATTTCTTAACATCAGGAAATCCGTCTGCTTGTTTGCCTTCCAATGTCATAAAAAAAAAACATTCAGTTAAATCGGTTGCATTAATAATTCATGATATTGCTATTGTTATAGTTATTGATATGTAACTGCGGACTATCGAAGAGTACATTTTTGAAGTTATACTTCTTTTGGCGCGTTAGGAAAAAATGAGGGTAAATTTTTACGATGCGCGCGCACACCGTCACGAAAAACCGACATGATGAAGTTAGCTATGAAGTTAGCTATAGATAACATTTTAGTTTTCAAAAAGATTTTTATCTTATTACGCCGAAGAAGTATAACTTCTAACGCGTGTACATAAGTACACACACAGTTTTTTTTGATCTAATGAAACAAAACAAAGTACCCTTATTTAAATCAGGAAACACTTTTGAGCCTTCGAATTTTCAATCTATATCTTTTCTGCCATCACCTATTAAAGTGTTTAAAGAAATAAATAATAAATCACTTTAATGTCAAGAAATTGTTACAAAATAAACAGTTTGGATTTATTAAAGGTTGCTCAATCAATGAAGCAGGTGTGGAATTATTCATTTTATTCGTTTAATTTCATTTCGTTGAAGTCTTGGAGAAACTGTATGATGTGTTAGATGTATTATGTATTATACATAATGTGAATACTGATTCATGATGTAAATACGAGAAATAAAAATAATCAAGAGGTATGAAAAACTCGAAGTGGTTTGAAGTAGATTAAGCAACGTTTAATTAGCATTAATTGTTAAACACACGTTTAAACTATTCCTATTGAAGGCACTGAATGATCACCCACATGTACGATGTAATTCGAGTCGTGTTCCCGCACTACCTACATCATTTACTAAAACTCTTACATCCGTTGCGACCGTCTCTCATATCCGTGAAAGTTTTTTTATGTATAATATTGGAAGGCAAACAATTAGATGGATTTCCTGATGATAATAAATTCACGCCGACTACAGACACCAAAGATGTTGTGTTGCCAATCTGAGAGTGCACCCTGCACACGAGAAAAACAAAAGTTTATCGGCTACGCTATCCCCCGAACCAAAACGCATCAGCGGCAAACACTGAAATTATGGCGGCCGGTATAGGTAATTTAGACGAGTTGCTATGAAACTCTACCACCTTGTCATATGCCACGGTGTTAGTAACGATAATCCCATGCTAGCTTTTTATGAGTTGCCTGGCAGGAAGGCAGATAGTCTATTCTGCAAATTAACCCAGACCAACACGGGGATAACCCAGACTAACAAATTTGTAGCTCGAATGATATAGAGAAAATGTAAGATAGCATGTATTATAATAATAATAATCATTTATTTCAGATAATAAAATCCACCCACATAAATATTTAAGTACAAGTTTAAAAAATAAAAATCATAACTTATGCTTAACATGTTAAAATAAGAATAAAGTCAACACAATAATTCAAATGAAATTTAAAGTTAGAATAATAAAACAAAACATTAATAATAATAAATGTCAAAATAAGAATACAGTTAAAAAAATAATTTTATGAAATACAGTAATCACAAATTAATAAAAAACAATAATTTAATTTAAATTTAAAAACAGATTAATAAAATGAGACATTAACTAGTTTTAAAGTTTTTCCATATGAATCTTCTTAATGCTAGCTCAGTGATAGTAATGCTAATTATTTATCGAAGTCGGTTCAAAATAGACAAAAAAGATAATACAAAGAATACTGAAACTTTGGATACAGATAATGACTTATGGCAGTTTTAGTAGTAAATACAGGTAAAAAATGCATATTACAGAAAAGGTTAAAAAGGCCTACTTGTTAACTTAAATCTAAATATGCCATTTATATTCAGCTTTATCGGCTGATGTAAATCACAAAGGATTCATGTAAATGGTGATACAGTTGTTTTCCCACCCATAATAGCTCTCCGACAAACCAATAGAACTTGTAGCGTCGAAAAGCGAGCTATATACGTATAGAGGGAGTTCATATAAACATTTATTTTTATTTATTCATACTTTTTGGTCCACCACATTGACACTCCATTTTATTCAAACAACGGGTTGATGTATTCCTTACCAGCTAATTTTTTGATCATTAGAAAAAAAAGATGTGGGCAAAAACAATAATTTTAAACCATGCACAATTTATTTTAGTGAGGTCTGTGTTGAAACATTTTTCTGTAATTGAAAGTTTTATCGCTTGTGCCAGTAAGACTTAAATAATAGACAACCTAATTTGGAATTGCTTTTTGTAGGAAGAGATGTTCGATCCAGTGACGAGCTGTCAGAATGCTTGGATATGGAAATAGTGGAAACGTAAGATAGTAATCGAAGAAGAGTTTCAGAGAAAAGTGAAATGTGGCTTTGGACAAGGGGGGTCGTTTTAACGGAAAAATATGGCCAACAAAGTGCAAAAATACGGTTGTGGCATAGATAACCTATTTACGTTACTTATGTAACCAGAAAATGAATCTAATCAAGTTATTAAGAAGGCGATCTAACTTTTTGAAATAATAACTATGTTAATCCAAGCAACATACATCGGCATATTCATGATTTTGTGAAATTGGGTACAGCACAGTTTTTTTTTAGTTAGTTACATTACAGTTTTTATATCGGTAGACGGAATTTATTTCCTTCTATCTATATAAAATATACTTGTTTGTTTATCCTCCGTTTTCATGAAATATATACATTGTAAAACAAAAAAAATCGTAAATAAGCTGTGATCGTTTAGTTGATAATATAGTCATATACAAATATATAAATCATAAGTGTCTATTGCTGGTCGCTTAAAGGCCTGAAACTTCTATTTAGTATTCTTGTATATGTGTATTTTTGTAAATCTGTCACCGTATTGTAATTTTGAAAAATATTTTTAACGCAAATTCCGCAAAAAATATTATTCATTTCAATATTTGTCGTATCTAAACGTTCACAGGTCTGCGTCCTCCGTCGGTTATACCCAAAACGCGCATCAATCAAACGCGTAAATTGGTTCGCTCGACGCGACAGCTTTAAAACGCAATCCCGTTAAAGCTACAATGTATCGTAAATGCAGAAATATGGGGATGATGATTGACTTGGCGGATATCTCACCGTCATATCTTTTTAATTCATACTAGCATGTGCCTGCGGATTCGCCTTCCTGAAAAACAACCAACAATTTATATTTTACTGTTAGGTGTAGGCGAACGAGCAGACGGATTTAATGACCTAGGTACTTATATCCACCAAAGATGACAATATCTCATTTGGTTGTTGCATATTCAATGTTTTCTCTGAGCATATTTATTGGCTATAAAACGAAACACGAAATGGCAAGCACCGATGACATTGGGACGAGAAAAGATCCAAGCAAATTTTCTCATACATTTTGAAATGTTGCAAATATAACTCACAAGTGTTACTGATAACTAAAACTGATGTGTGCGTGTATCAGTTTACACTCGTAAGAGGTACAATTTCTGTATGGCGTCATTTTTCACGGAGCGTAAAAGAAAAAAACCACTAAAAACCTTCCATATCGCGCGTTGTACAAGATTCAAGTACTACGCGAAGTGACGATGTTCACAGCAAAGCTGCACTGCCAAGCTGTAAGCAGGCTTGAAGATATACCGCTCGGCAAAACAAAAACACGAAGATCACAAAATTAAATTTGTCGGTAATATACTGTGTGTTTTTTTATAAATCTTAACACAAAAATGTGCCGACAAATTTCTCTCATCTGTCGAAGAAGATTTTCACTCTCATACATTTCACACAGTTCTAGTACCTCTGCATTAATTAATAGCTCTATTACATACCAACCGTTATTATTAAATAATATATTGATACCAACAGTTAATACTGAATTGCTAAAAATTGAGGACGTACAGTTTCAATTACCTATAACGTATGTAATATTTTACACGAAAAATTACTACGGCCTTATGACTTATTTGAATAGAAAAATAATTTTAAGTTATTGCATAAAATAATAATCTGTAACTTACACATTTATATGTTTCAGTCACAGACACGCCATCAATGAATGAAGGCATGTGTTATTATTGAGTGATGATATAATGTACCTACATATGTGATGAATATCCTACAAATGTTTTTGAGTTATATCTAAAGTTGCCTAGACGATGTAGTAATTAAATCCGAGAAAAATTATTAGCTTGTTTATGTATGGGTTTTAGCTCTTGTTATTGTATTCAACTTTCAGCCAAGTTGCATAGGTCATAGTAATAATTAGTAGTTATGGAATGCGTGAATTTTAAAGACATCAACCAACCGATACGGTTTTTTTGCATTGATGCGTTAAATGATTCATACGGCATTCTGTTTGTACCATAGTGTATCGTTACTCTCGAGTCGTCCGCGAGTCTAACATCAAAGCGGCAGTTGTCGGGTCGCGCACGCAATTAACTTGCTATCGCGATCGAGCGTCGCCGATTGGTGGTCGCCAACCGGCGGCTAAAGTGGTGCGCCAAAGGTTGGCGAGGATCAAAGGGATAGCAGCTTATTCATTTCAATGGAAAATGTTTACATTATATTTTAGTTGGTTATTAATGGAAGAGACATCCAGAAACATATTTTTTTACAGAGTTTACATTACCTTTCTAGAAAGATCTTTGTTAAACACATTTTCAAAAGCCGCAAATATATCTTTGTCATTTATTCAAATAGTATGAAAAGCAAAGGTATTTTTACTGATGAGGCAACATAGCAGCATTTAATGACACAAACACAATAAATCTGTAAAACTTCTCAACGCATTTTTATTTGCTTTTTTTATAGATAATAATAACAATAATACTCGTGCAAAGCCGGGGCGGGCCGCTAATATCCATTATTTGCCAGTCTTGGTCCGAATCTCCAGCGTGGGAAATACAGTACGGACAAACACACAGACATAATTACAGTTTCATATTCCGGTCCGGATGGTAGAGTAGCCGGTAGACTCGCACAGTTGGCCAAACACCTCGCCACAAGACAGCAACGCACCCACAACCTCTATGTCCGTGGGCAACTGTTACCTGTTGCTTGTTCGCTATCTTTTCAGATAAACAAAATTTATACATTTGGTAATTTTTTCATAAATTTACATAGATAAATAAATGTGTTTGATAAGGTTGCAAGGACACATCCAGTGCTGGTGTGTCGGGGTGATGTTATGATCGAGTGTTTATCGAATTAGGCTCCCGTCACCGTCCCAGTGCTTTATATTCAATGGCTTTTAAACTCTATCAACATTCGACATAAAAGGAATAGATAAAGAGAACATTCGTTTATATCAGCGAGTCGTGTTACTATAATATCTTTATTAATTGTATTAAAGGATGGACCTGAACGCAGTCCTGGATTCATGAGTCCACTGGTAGAACAGTTCCTGCCCCTGTAGTAACAGTCAGCAGTCGTTAGAAAAGGCGAGAAAATAGTTTGTTAATTCACTAAAAAGTAAATCATTTATTATATTATATTATTATATGTCTTTTAATATAAACCATATTATTTTAATTACATACATTTCACTTGTATTCAGTACACCTCACTAGAAGTCAGAGCGTAGTGTAGCTTATGTAAAAAATATAAAAAGTAAAAAAAATGCTTTTATACAAACTACTATTTAAATACTTTCTAAATAATCTGTATTAGCAACCCTAATTCTAATAACAGCACCGTCATAGAATGCCTAGCCTGTGTGTGTGTGTGTGTGTGTGTGTGTGTTTTGTGTCTGTGTTTGTTCAAGTGTGCGTGTGTCTGTCTGTCTGTGGCATGGTATTTATTCAGCGAATGGATGGATTTTAAAGCGTTTTTTAAAGCTGACGTGTTCGAGTTGGTTATTGTGTGTAGTTTATGGAGATCTGTCAGGGCGTTTAAGGTCTACAGTTTATTCGTAACCATCGGAATGGATATCATTCGCTTTACAGGTGTTACCTCTGTGATCTAGCAGTGCGTCGTCAGACTTCCCGGAATTCCCGGGTTCGATTCCTCCTATTTTTGCAAGTCCGTTTAAAATAAACCATGCTTTTTTGAGAAGATAGAATTCGTGATTTGAGCGCCATCTATGGACTTAACTTACATAACATCACTTCAACTGAGGGTTGGTTCTTGTTTTTGCAAAATTGGTCCATTAGGGTTTATATTTTTTTAATGTTGTAATGTAATCTACAAAATCAATTTTTAACGAGTTTTCATTTTATTGTTCCTGTGACACTTATAAATCTAAAAACCACAGACAGACCGGAATGCCATTGTTTCGTCGATACCGGTCAAGTAATACTGGGCTTATCTTCGCAGTCTGAAGTAAAATGGCATGCTCCAATGTACAGTAGCAATAAGCTAGTGCCCTACAAAATAAACAATAGATAAACTCAAACTCACATTGGAAGTGTGATAATTTGTGCCTCGTTCTTGGCACTCCCTCTCCTGTGCTCGCTCGAGTGCGGCGGCAGCTCCGCGGGTAGCGGCGTCAGGTGATGGGGATTGCTCATACCGACAAGTGGCATTTTGCATACTGATACAACTGAAACTTTGAACTCGGGTGTAAACAACACGAATATGCGTGTATTTTTCAAAGTAAATTTCGACATTTCAGACAATTCAGAGGAAACATGTTATTCGATATTTCAATCCGGGCCCCAAATTTGGTGCTATTTTTTTATAGTAAATAGGTATTGGTAGTGAAACAGATAGACGGAAAATGTTAACAATGTATGATAAAAGCCAAAGATGTTAAGTTACTACCTTTAGTTTCAATAATATGAATTAGAAAGAAAGAAAGAAAATAACAACAAACATTTAAAACATTTATTGACGGTCTAAAACTTACCTCACATCATTAAAAAATAACTCAAAATCTAACCTTACTCCAAGCATATTAAACTTAATTATAGGAGAAATAAAGTAACAATAAACCAGTTGAACAGAGCGTGGTATCATGAGTCCGCCGATAGGGAGAAGGCCAGCATTTGATGAACCGTAATCCACCATAACCCTGCTTTCCAACTCTCCAGCTCTCCCTGTCCGACCAATGCACTGTACTACTGGCTTCTACTTACCACTTTTACGACAGCAATTTTTTTTATAGATTTTAGCCTGTGTGTTATTCCGATGTATAAACTGTATCTCTTTAATAATTCATCTAAATCCATGTTGCAGTTTTTGCGCGAAAGAGTAACAAAAATCTATTCATTCCTACAAACTTTCGCATTTATAATAATAGTCGGATGTTTACGTAATTAAGTTTAACGACTACTTTATTTAATAAAAAGATATCAATAGTAAGTATTGTTTATATGATGTACGGAATATGTGAGATGCCGGCACCAATCGGTACTAAACAGGACTCGATCGACTATTTGAAAGAAATTAAGAAGAAGAAGATGTTAAAGAAACTATGTATAAGAAGCAGATCGCATGTCTCGGTTTTTATTTCCAGGCTAGTGTTCACAGTGTTTGTGCCTAGTCTCTAGAGTGGGGGGAGGTTTACAAAGCCGCGGCGAGTAATTAGAGAAAAATGGGGAATATCTGGGTCAATGCGGGTGTGTGCGTGTGGCGGGGTGACATACAGACATACTGTACCTATGTACAAGGATTAAGAGTTCAATGACTGACGGAATAACGGTGCATTGATCGCCAGTGAATTATTGTGTCCTGAAGTTCTGTTTTGCAACGTCTTTGTACTTGTCAATCTGCAGCTGCAGGTGAGACTAACTGCAATGAAAGATACATGCATACATAGTTATTTAAAAGTTTAGGAAAGTAATTAACTTAAACTTTGATTTCAAGTTTAGGACGTACAGGTTTTACAGAGGTTGGGTTGTCTGTTGTTTAGCAGGATGAAGTACCTACTGGGTGCCAGGTAAAACAGGTATGTCGATACAAGTTACTTTCACGTGATTCGATAATAAAGAAAATGTAAATCAACAGCGCTGTTATTGCGACCACGTTGATGTAAGGGTTTTACAAACAAAACCAGTTCTAATAGGGGTTTCTGAATTTGAAAGATTTGGTTTTTTTATTAAATGTTGGAATGTGTGACAGAGAGATCCGAGCTAAATGCATCGTGTAATAATTAAGAATCCAACATTGCAGTTTTGTGTAATGGGACCCTGAATATATGAAAGTGCAAATGCTCGGTGTGTTAACTATGAAGGGTAAAGTTTTCAAGTAAAACAATGCGCTTTATTTTAGATCAAAATCACGTTTTATTTTGTACCATTGTAATAAAAAAAACGGCCAAGTGTAATCGGAAACGATCATGAAGGGCAAGTAATATAATAGGTATGAAAATTCTTTCAGTGCATATTCAAAGTTCGTTGCGGTTTACTGTTCATTATGTAGTGTAAATTGTTGGTCGGTGGTGAGACAGAAGTCAGTACTAAACGACCACATTGAGAAGACAAAACAAACTGCTCGTGCGTAGTCAGATGTATTTTGTCATTACAGCTTGTCACTTTACCACTGAATTGTCAAAAGAGATCCAGGTGGTCTGTCCCACGCACTACGCAGTTCAAGCAGCTTTGACTAAAGCTATACAATTTTAAAACTTTTGCGTATTCACACCGAGTTAGCGATTGGCACCCTAAGGAGTAAGAGTTCTGTGACTACAGACCAGGGTTAGGTACGACATGTACGGCATGAACCGGGACTAGGCAGATTGTGTATTTGGATCAAGTACTCTGTGTGTGTGTGTGTTATGCTTGTACATACGTACAACATATATATTTACACATACACAAGTTTCAACAGTAATATGGTTGTGGTAGTTTCGGAAAAAAGTGCCTGTAACATATGGACGGACAGACAGACATGACGAATCTATAAGGGTTCCGTTTTTTTGCCTTTGGCTAAGAAACCCTAAAAATGGCTAAAAAGTATTTTCAGTCTGGTTAAAGCTAAATATCTGAATTAAAATATTATAAAGCAGAACTTGATTTGGTTTGCTACCTCACCAAGTGCTACGAAAAAATAATCTTTTAGCTAATAAATGCAATGACGACAATTTTTTACTCACAGTAAATTTAAGTCAGTTCAATTTGGTAAGCACTTCATATAATATGATTATTTCAATTATTGTCTAACAGCTGGCTAGCTATCTAAAAGCACAATTTTAATGTCTTTAGTTGAAAATGTGCTGATTTCAAATTAAACACTTGCAGCCTTTTCCCTTGCATGTGTGCAAAGTCATAGAGTGGGCCTACACTACCTCACGCGTCCCTTACGCGCCTTTTCCCTTGCATGTGTGCAAAGTCATAGCGTGGGCCTACACTACCTCACGCGTCCCTTACGCGCCTTTTCCCTTGCATGTGTGCAAAGCCATAGCGTGGGCCTACACTACCTCACGCGTCCCTTACGCGCCTTTTCCCTTGCGTGTGTGCAAAGTCATAGCGTAGGCCTACACTACCTCACGCGTCCCTTACGCGCCTTTTCCCTTGCATGTGTGCAAAGTCATAGCGTGGGCCTACACTACCTCACGCGTCCCTTACGCGCCTTTTCCCTTGCATGTGTGCAAAGTCATAGCGTGGGCCTACACTACCTCACGCGTCCCTTACGCACACATAGCAAAAAGTTTTCTTTACTTTTTCGATCGCAACTGCATGTGACGTCTTTACTTTTTTGTCCGAGTTTCTAACATACTTTTAACAAAATCCTCTGGACTCATTCAAACACGAGAAGATGAACCTTTGATTCACATTTAATTTTCACGGTTGATTCCAACATACACAACACATTCGTACACTAAAGTTGAAAAATTTCCCCGATTTTTCTAGGATTTCATTTTTAGATCCAAACTTGGTGGCAATGGCCTCGGAAGTGCGTTTTTTCGAGCAAAAAAGGACTCTTAAAATCTGTTTACAAGTGACGAAGAAATCGACTGACAATTCAAAAATAGGGAAGGGAAGGTATCGGTCATAATTTAACCTCCTCCTTTTTTGAAGTCGTAATCCTTAGCACAGAGGCAGCAAGAGAAAACTAAGTTTCCGTCATATTTTTGGCAGTTGATTTTTAATAGGTTTACGTTTTCCAAATAATAATTAAACTTAGCATAGTTAATACTTAAGTTAAATGTTACGTTATTGAATAAAGTATAAAACAAACTTTAAAGAAATGAAGGAAAATAAAAATCCTTTTAGTTATAACTAAACATTTTGCTGCTACCACAGTACTGGACATTCCTGAGTCATCGCTTCACCGAAACGCGAGTATATTTTCTAGAAACTACAAAATTACCTTCGTTGGATCTAGATAACGTTTTAATTTACAATTACTTCAACTATGTTTCACCAGAGAAACAATTTGCTTTATATCTTAAGTAACGACATATATATCCCACAACAATTTTATTCGTGTAACTTTCTTTTAGCGTACTTTTATATTTAAGGTTCAAATCAACCTGATTTTATATTATACATTTATATGTATAAACTATGTTCTATTATAATTATAATGCCAATGGGTAAAGTGCTGTGCAGCAGTTTTATCATGTGGCAAGACCTAAGAACACTCTTGATTGTAAAAGCCAAATGGCCTTATGAATATTATAGAATTCCTGTAGCTGGAATATCAGAGCTAATGTTTAAGTCTACCAGCTACGCTACCGCAGAATAAGTAACAGTGCTAACGTACAGAAGACGCATTCGTGTACAAGACGCCAGTAGACTTCAATCTGAAGAAATGTGATCACAATCACAGTGCGCTGAGCGTCGCTAAATTAATAATCAAGACGTGACCTCGTTTATGGTTGACACAACATGTTTTAGCCTTCCTAGCCATATAACTTTGTTAGTTACTGTTTCATAAGTGAAACTATCCAAGAGGTACACTGCTAGAATGTACCTAAACTGCGCAGTGCACAATCACGGTCCAAGTGTTTTGCCATGTCGAGAGTCGAGACACGACAAATATTGGTAGCTTTAGTTTTTGCAGTCTTTTAATTATCTGTTTTTACGTCATTTACATTTAGCACGGTTTTTATTTCAGTTTTTGAGTATGCTCGGGAGGCTTATTGTAAAAACGTATTCGTTGAAGGAATAGCTTATGCTGTGAAGAAGGGACACATGCGCAGTAAGATTATTTTTTTTCCTAGCAGTTACAAATACTATTATTATAAATACTATACTACAATACTACCTACACAGTATGATATTTTTATAAACGAATTGAAGTTATTGTCACTATTACAATAAATAAAATTGTCATAAAGTTGGTAGGTTGTTACAGAAACTGTATTAATTTCTTTAAAATTTTATTAGATAGCCACTCTTTGGCCTACGTTATAAGCTACTCATATTGTTTTATTGTAAAACAATAATAAATAATAAATATTGCTGGACAAGTTACACAAATTGAATCTAACCCCAAAGTAAGCAAGTTATTTGCTTGTGTTATGGGTAATAGTCAACGATTTTAATACATGTAAATACTACAATAGATACCAGAATAAATTTAATAAACACCCAGACCCGGAAATGCAGACATCTAAATGTTCATCACACAAATGCCTGCCCCCGCCGGGAATCGAACCGGAGCCTCGCGGTTGGTCAGTGTAGTTAGGCGTGTACGCTAGCCACTCGACCAACGAGGCGGTCAAATATAATTAGTATTTAGTTCGAGTTTGAAGGGTTTTGTATCCTACCTTCCAGATCCATCATCAGACCAGCTCAGTTGTACCAGCATTAAATTAAATTACAGGCCTATTCATAAACGTTGTTTAACTTTTAATCACCAATTTAAATAATGTTTTAAAAAATGTTTATCCATAAACGCTATTTAGAGTTAATCATTTGTTTAAATATACTCTTAAATAGCTGTCACTTTAAACAACCTCGGAGCCTTGTTTAAAACCTTAATCAACAAAATGGCTGACTAAATTTCAAACAGCTGATTTTATATGCAATGACAAAATGCAACAAATAGCCATTCAATATAGCATAATTGTGTATTCTTATGAATTTTCTATAATACACGCATTGAAATATTTTGATTTCGTTGAAGTTTGGAAAAGTTTAGACGGGATATGTTGGATTTTGGAATTTATTTTAGGACTATAATAACATGTTTTATTATGGAGTTAGCCAATGACTCCTATGAAGACACGAATAGTTTTCCAGAACACTTTTTATGACATTGGAAGCAAAAAAGTAGACAGATTTTCTGATGGTGAGAATTTCACGCCGCCTAGAGACATCAAAGGTGGCAATGGTGAGGCTCCAACGTGAGGCTGGGATGTTAAGCCCCGCGCAAAAGTAATTTTACCTGCTACTTTATTCTACGAACCGGAACAATTCAATAGCAAGCGCTGATGTTAATGCGGCAGGAATAGGTAAGGCAGTGGTAACAATCTGGGTGAGTCGCTGCGAAACTCACCTCCTAGTCAGTTGTCACGATGCTAGTGACAGTAAGCCTATGCTCGCTTTTTACGCGCTGTCTAACAGGTAGGTAGATGGTCTATTCTACAAAGGAACTCGTACCAACACGAGGGAAAATATCCAATTACAGAAATTATATCATTTTATATTTAGCTTAGTAACATAATGTAGATGCATTAAAAAACATTATTTTTAAAATGCAGTGTATCAGTTCAAAC
>NJDC01001571.1:306887-321941 GCA_002245475.1 Calephelis virginiensis
AGGGTTTTGTATCCTACCTTCCAGATCCATCATCAGACCAGCTCAGTTGTACCAGCATTAAATTAAATTAGTGTTTAAAAAAATGAAATATATACTTAAAATGCTTCTAATATCCATTCAGATGATTTATTTAAACGCCTGAACCGATATCCATAAGATATAGCGTAATGAAGATAATTACGTCAACTTACACTGTCGTGATTATAAACGTTTTGCGTCGGCGGTTAAAAACAACCAAGCGATGAAATGTTAGTGTTAGCGAATAAGAATAGAAATATAACTGCAAAATGTTATGAACGTGAATGTAAGGTATGCAATATCTGTCTGTATATCATTAGCTACATGAAAGACGCTATGTGTATTTCAAGTGTAGTGGCTAAGGTGAATATGATTTTAGATAAATTAAGGACACTTTAAACTTCATTTATTATTATAAATGCTGCTATTTTTGCTCAATCCAAAACTTTAAACTAGTATTTTCAGAAGTATTTACATGGGAATTTAAATAAGGAGAAAATTTCTAAATCCCCACACGTGTCGTTCATTTTTACCCGTGATGGTCCGAGTCTACTAAGTTGAATAGACCACAATAAAAAAAAATGATAATAGGTGAACATAGCGAGCGATTGATATTATCAACAAGATACAATAACATAAATGGTGGAAGAGTGCTGTGCTGCAAACTTGCCCGGGCATTCACCGCCTGACCGTTTCCTGCCGCCAGAACGGCAATACTGTATTCCGGTCCTGAAGATAAGATAGACGGCACTCTTGTGCAATAGCCCTAGAACTCTCGCTATAGGACAGCGATAAGACTCTATTTATTTAGATTTCGCAATTTGAAAGGATTATTTACAAATTAGCAATAATGTAACTAATTATGTAAATTCATTTTTAAGACAACTTATGTTTAATTTTAAATGTCGCAGATTCAATCAGATAGGTGCGTACTTGTAAAAATAATTAAAAGGAATCTAATGCATGGTAATGAAATCCTTCCGGCTGGTGACCTACATCTGTACCGGTATTCTTCATTATATTTTATGACGTAAAATCATTTGTAGCAACATCGGGTGCTTTCAAACAGTGTTATTGGAAATTAATTAATAGCGCCGGGCCACACTAGAGGGGAGGAGAGTTCTATTTGTATGTCACAATCGCATTCCACGTCGCGACAAAACTACGTATAGTCATTTGTCAATTTAAAAAGCGTCCGGCACTATTCTTAAATACAAAATAATTTATTTCATTGAAATAAAATAAATAACACTTGACAAATTACGCTTCTCATTATTTATAATTATTAAATGTAATCCTAAACTAAATAAGTTATAATAATGTACTTGCACAACGGGTGTTAATTAAATAGCTATTTGATAGCAAAAGAATTAAGATAGCTAATAGACTAACGAGAACAAATGATTCTGTAATGAGCTTTTTGGAATTAAGACAATATTTGTGCAAAACTTCAGGTCATTCGGTAACCAAAAAATTGGACGAATTTGAAATGCAAAATTTATTGCAGACCAAGGGCCTTAACATGTAACCGCATTTAGGCCCAAATATCGGGGCAAGTAAAACCACAGGATTAAACTAAATGAAAGTTTCTAAAACAGCAATTTACTTTTTAACCGACTTCGCAAAAAGTAGGAGATTGTGAAAAGAATGAAAAAGAAAGTTCGACTCCTGCATTATTTTTTTATGTATTTTAATCGATTTCTCCGTCATTTCTGAACCAATTGAAAAAAAGTATTTTTAATTTAAAGAGAGCTTACTTCCAAGGTGTTTCCAAATCGGGATCTGATTATACAATCTGAGATAAAAAATATTTCCTTTTTGTTTACGTGCATTTACTTATTAAAATCGAAGTCAGTTTTTCTGAGACTGAAACTGGTTAAAGTATTTAAATTACAATACACATATTATGTTAAAATTTTAAAACCTACAACTCGATCAATACCGTTTATTTTTGCCTTGTTTTCCAAAATAGTTGCTACACAGTGTGAAAATTGTTTTCTACAGAAAAGGAAAAGAGAATATTGTTAATATTTCGAGTGTGAACAGCGACAATTGCATATACATTAATTTAATAAATGCAAGTGAAATAAAAGCTTTAATATTTCCTTTATTATTAAAACGGCTAAAAACTCTTTGTGAAGTGTTTGATGACAGATATATCTTAAATGTCATAAAATAATGAGCACACCATCATATTCCAACTTAATAATTAGATTAAACGCTTGTAGATTGTATATTCATTTATTAAACATTAACGTCTACCAGTTTCACTTTTTATTCAATTATCAAAGCTCCTAATAATTTAGGATTTATTTTAATGTCTTTTAGTAACAATTATCCCTCTCTTGTTACATATACAGTCCTTATCTTAACAATTTTTCGTTTATCAGCTGCTGTTATCTCAAATAAAAATGGATATTACATTTTTCGATCACTTCCAACTTTTCTCTTTAATAAAGTTCCATTGTAATAATAATTTAGTTACAAAATAATTTCGTATGATTAAATGTAACCATCTAGACGGTTATTACATCGATAGCTTTCATAAAATGTCAGCAACACATATAACAATACAGACAATGTGTACTGCCCTTTCGCCACCCTGTCATTGTGAATCGGAATGACGTCATTGAATCCAGAGATGGATTTGGACCATAATTTCTGAACACAAAGCCTATACCAGGATAAAATTTCGTTAAAACAGAACTCTGTACGTTAAATACATTACAGGTTTTGCGATCAACATGTTCTCCAGGGTTTAACATAACAAGTAATGTATATTAACATGAGAGGAAATATTGTAGGTTGGAAATATAATTGCAGAGTGACATGTGTCATTTAGGGCACTGATGGGCAGGCATTAGGGCGTCTGCATTGTAAGCCGTCCATTTGTAAGGGTTCGTGTAATTTTGCAAATGTACGCTACCAGCGCCGGATGTAAAAAAATGGAAAACGCAAATATTTCAATCAAATACTTGAAACCCCCCTCTTTTGGTTATAATATTTACCTTGTTTGCTGACCACAAAGTCAGAATCACATTTTAAATTTATGACATACGCGTCTGATGTTATCAAGGGTTAGGAGAGAAAGAGCGAGATTCTCTATTTTTAACATGGTCTGATATCTAACCATATGTTGTGAACATCAAATTTAATTTGTAATTAGTAAAATAAAATAATTCTTTCATTTATTTTAATTTACGATTTATTTCTTACTTACTTACACTTACTTACTTACAGATGTTTAACATGAGTTCGGTTTCTATAACGCTTGAATAAAAGGTAATTTATGATTCTCTGTTTTTTTCGAAGCGTTTTTCTTAGATCAACGAACTGTCAAAAGTTTGAGTAGTTATTTTGTCAAATTGGCTGATTAATACCTTGTTGATACTTTTTATAAACATATTTCACACTTTTCAACAAGGGAAAGAAACAGATTTCACTAATTCGTAACGCATTATATTTAAGGAATATATTTTTATTCATAAACATAAATAAGTAAGTAAGTAAAATAATTATCTTCACGCCCATATCCCTGAAGACGTAGGCAATGGCACAACTAGGGCACCCATGACTAGTCGAAGATACTTAATCCCACAATGTGATAGGTGGCAAACCTATCGCCCACCGGGCACATATCCTATCCCGAGCAACATTTTTTTATTAGAAATTTGGAAAAACCCAATTTTCTTTTTCTTGCCCGACCCGGGGTTCGAACCCGGGAACTCGAGCAGTCAAGTCCAACACCTGGACCGCTAGACAACAGAGGCAATAAATTCATAAATATGTTATTTTAAAACACAACGAACTTGAAAAACTAATTTTTTTTTTCCAATATAAAATAATTTCAATAATTCAAAAATGCGAAAATGGTTTAAAGTTTTGGTGTAGAGTGACAAATAGAGAAATAAAGAGAAAAGGTTTGAGCCCAGGTGCAAGTTTTTATTTCAGTTTTTAACCCCTGATGGGGGTCTTACTGTAGAGCTAATGACAAATCACCCACAGAGTAGTGATCATTAAGTTATATTACTACTGAAGGCTTCACCCTTAACTAAGAAGCTTATAGACAGAACTAGAGGAATAATTTGAAAAAAAACTATGAAATGTATGTGTGTGCATGCGTATGTGAAAAATATTAATAATTGAAGTCGTCCAAAACTTTTCATTCCTTTTGAAATATTTTAGGCACTTACCTAAGTAATATATAAGTCAAAGCAATAATTACGAAGATGTAATGAATGAATGTTTCTAGCACATGAAGTACCTGCTTGCTTAACATTTTAATTCATAATTTATCAGCATCTGACAGCCCAGCAGTAAAGGGTCATTAAATCGATTTGAAATTGTATGATGGTGCATTACATTTATTAACCAGGTGCCACGGTTAAATTAATTCGCCCGGTTACATTTAATAAATCATTGTCGTTTTCCGATTTTGATGGCGGATCAGTCATTTTGGTATCTTTCACCTGAGAGCTAACAACTCAAACCTAATTAGAACTCAACAAACTTATTAACTAATATATTAGACGTCTTTAGGTCGTACCGTTATCTTTAACCCCAGAACTCTCTTTAACATTTGAAAGAACTTGTCCGGGTAAGGACTCACCGCCACACTAATTCCTGCCGTCGTAATGACAGCGTGCTGTTCTATTCTCAAAGGTGAATTGCATATTAAACCTAACATATCAACTGCATATGTATGTGCATAGCTGGTGTTCTAAGTTTTGTCATCAGTAGAGGCATGTGCTTGTTCGCTATTTTATGTAATAAAAAAGGTTTTTTTACTAATGTTATATCCTAGCTCACAGTAGTTCTACTTGTTTAAGTCGAGAGAACAATATCGATAACATTAGCTCTAGTTCTAGTAAATGTCGAGGCCACAGCGTCATACCGATAATTCTATTCATTCCCCCGGCGTTGCGTAACCTCCAGCCCTTTGTGGCTTCGGATATAAACCTTGAACTGTTTTCTCGATGCGGAGGAGGCAACCTTGGCATTGACTTTGAAACAAAGTTTCTTCCTTACAAGACTATATTTATTGTAAAATCGTAAAATAATTATGTTCGTACATTGATGATATTCCAGTGGAAAAAATAATTATTAACATAACTGAAAAGCTTTCGAGCTGTACGCATTTTTCAGGGAATGTTTACGATATTATAAATAAGCTGTTTTCTTACGATTTTGAATCTCATCTCCATCTCCATCGCTCTCTGCCTAGAACCTGATACTTTTTTCTTAGAGCCTGCCAAGCAGCTCGTAATAGATAAGCTCCGATTCGTTTGTCATAGGATACAAAGGACAAGGATATAACTGTAGCTTTATTGTATTAGTGCAAAGTCTCTGCCGGTTTAATACCATCACCTCACATATAGACCAATATTGTTGAATAGTTCATTCATGCCCAAATCCCCGAAAGGGTAGGCACAGGCACAACCAAGGCAACCCACAACTAGTCGCCTACCAAGACTAAGTCCCACGATGTGGTAGGTGCAAGCCTATCGCCAACCGGGCACATGTCCAGTCCCGGGTATCGTTACCTTTATTAGGAAATTGAAACTATACATTTTCTAGTTTTTAAGTTGCCCGACACTGGGATTGAACCCGGAACCTCCAGAAGTCAAGTCCGACCGCTGGACCACAGAGGCGATTAATGTAATTGGCGAGGTTAATAATGTTAGTGTTTCTTTATTGAAAATTTTGGTCTGGAGAGTAGGGTTACCAATAAACTCACGCATAAAGCTGAATACCCAAGCCCCAGGTTGTAAACGTGGTGACTATTTTTATTCTTAGGATATTCGTTTGCTTGTTCAATTTAATGTAATATAACAGCATTAAACTCGACCCTAATTCTAAATTAAAAACCTAAAACCGAGCAGTACGTCAACACGCGATTAGGCTGCGCGCTTTCAGTATTATAAAACTACATCTACCAGTTTGAATTTCTTTCTTATTTTGCGATCGTAAATATTTTAGTTTTTCAGAAGAAATAAAAACCGTTTAATAGATAGAAAATGTTAATAAAAATGTATGTGGTGTTTTTGTTTAATAAATTTTATAAAAAAAAATCTTAACCGCTCAAGCTGAGCTAAGAACAGCACATCGTTGTATATGATTATTATTCCTTGACATATTCAATAAATCATCATCATCAGCCGAAGGTAGTCCACTGCTGGACATAGGCCTCACCCAAAGAGCGCCACAAGTCACGGTCACCAGCCGCTCGTATCCAGCGACTCCCCGCGACTTTGACCAGGTCATCAGTCCACCAGGTGGGAGGTCGTCCAACACTACGTCCTCCGGTGCGGGGCCGCTACTCGCGAACCTTTCTTCCTCAGCGGTTGTTGGTTCTGCGAGCAATGTGGCCTGCCCATTGCCACTTCAGCTTGCTAACTCTCTGAACTATGTCGGTTACTCTCGTTCTCTTGCGGATCACCGAATTACGGATCATATCTCGCAGAGAAACACCGAGCATAGCTCTCTCTATAGCACGCTGAGCGACTCCGAGCTTATTTAAGAGGCCCACATTTAACGGCCAAGTCTCAATTCCATATGTCACCATTAGTAACACACACTGGTCGAAGACTTTCGACTTTAGGATCTGTGGTAATTTGGACAAGAACTTTAGCTTCCCGAACGTTACCCAACCGAGTTGTATTCGGCGGTCGACCTCTTTCTTGAAGCTGGATTTACCTAACTGAACAGCTTGACTTATGTATATATACTGATCAACAACTTTAAGAATTGAGTTCCCAACTTAAACTCAACAAACTTCGATGTATCGATAGTCGATGCGGAACTGCTGTAATGACTGAAGCACTGCCCATGTCTCAACCAAATCGAAGGCTTTCTCGTAGTCCACAAACGCTACACATAATGGCCGATTATACCCTTCGGTCATCTGTATAATCTGGCGCAGCGTGTGAATGTGGTCTACGGTGCTAAAGCCTTTACGGAACCCGGCTTGTTCGGGAGGTTGGAAATTGTCTAACCTGCGTGATATTCGGTTCGTGATGAACCTTGAAAACAACTTGTAACGTGACTCAGAAGTGAGATGGGTTGTTACCTGCTCCCGTCAGCCCTTTCAGCATGAGACCAGGTTGAACGGGAGACAGGAGACAATTCAATAAAAACTACACTAAATTGATAAAAAAAGAAGGTTAAGGATTACAAGAAAGTATATTAGAGGGTAATACAGTAGCGATACTTTAAATTACAATTCAGCGTTAATATAAATATTATATAACTATTTTTATTTTAGCACTTGCCCTGTGCTTGGGATAAATTTCTATAAATTTTAAAAAAAGAAAAAATTTCGCCCCAGACAGGATTTGAACCTGTAACCTTTCGTCTCAAGCCGACGAATGCTCTAACCAATCGAGCTACCGAAGATTTAAGTCCCGTGGCGAAATTTTTAATTCCTTTCTAACCCGTTAACGCGGGTAGTTATGTCCTATAGATACACAATATATATAGATACAGGTTCAAATCCTATCTGGGGCGAAATTTTTTCTTTCTTTAAAATTTATAGAAATTATATAACTAATTTCTGACATTGGCGGATTCTTATTATGAGCTTCAGGTCCACTCAGGGTGGGTAGATGATTTTCCTCCTGAGCTGGTATGGCGTGGGTACGTGCTTATACAGCGTTATTTACGAAGATGTGGAGAGAGGTGGCCTTTACGAAATAACTGGCCTGAATTAGAAAAATACCTCCTTGGGGACCCGGTCCGCAGGAACTGGACTCCTACCGGCGCTGTCTGGGCTGCGACCGGGAATCAAAACTCCGAAGCTCGTCTGGCCCTCGTGCAGCACTTCCAGTCGGTACCGAGGACCCTGGAAGTTTTGACAACTTCTCTAAGACACTGTCGCCAGACGGGCCTACATATTCTACCAACTTGTGGTGTGCAAATATTTTAATATGTTTTTAATTATTTATTCACGATTTACTATTTAAATACTGTTTTTGTTTGTTTTGAGATTACATGATTATTTATTAATACACACAATTTTTAGAATGTAAATTAATTTATCCCTATCTACCGTAAACTACCACCGTTTCCAAACCCAGCCAGACAGGAGAAAAAACGGCGAAACAAACTCCTGCGCACCCAACATTCTGCAATTAAATTAATCATATTAGAAATAATGTATTATTTATTCTTATCTGCAAGAAAATCTTTGACATTATAATATTTTTTCTCTAAAAGTAAGTTGAATACCTTTTTTCGAAATCTGTTCAATGGAAATGATTTAAGATTATCAGGAATTTGGTTGTATACTCGTATACGAATGGACATGCAATACACGCTATTTTTGTAAATGTTGAGTTTTTGGTCAGGCACATGTAGTTTCTCACTATTTCTAAAATGAGACAAACCTAGGACATCCGCATTTGTATGAAACAAATAATGATGTTTTTTACAAATACACACACAGCCAATATAAATAAGCAAGGTAAAGGCAATATTTTAAGTGACTTAAAAAGTGGCTTGCATGAATGTAATTGATTGACACTACATATAGCACGTATACACTTCTTCTGAACTCTAAAAAGTCTAGTTAATTTTACAGAATTCCCCCAAATAGGAATACCATACTGCAAAATGGAAGAAACATACCCATGATAAGCTAACAGAGATGCCTTTAATCCTGACACTCCTCTAATTCTTCTCAATACATATACAAACCTATCGATTTTATTGCAAAGTAAATCAATATGCGATTTCCAGTTACAATATTTATCAATTTTCATTCCTAGGAATTTAGTACAATCTACATTCTCAATAGTAGTATTATTTAAAATCACATCTAATTTTTAAGTATCTCTATAATGTGTTTAAAATTCAACTAATTTTGTCTTCGTAAGATTTATTTTTAGATTATTTTCATTCAACCATTCTGTTGCTTTAGTCAAAGTTTTACTTGTTTCTTCATGTAAATCGTTTTTATTTTTGCTCTTGATGAGAAGTGTAGTATCATCATCAGAAGGGATGCATCAGGCAAATCGTTTTTGTAAATTATAAATAGTAATGGCCCTAAAACACTACCTTGTGGTACACCGCATTTATTAAAAAGATAACTTGAAGTATAGACTTTCTTGCGTTTTCCACTTACTTTTGATATCGCAACACATTGCTTTTTATTCTCTATATAGCTTTTAAACCATTCTAATGAATTACCTCTAATACCATATCTCTCAAGTTTCGTTAACAAAATTTTATGTGATACAAAATCAAACGCTTTACTCATATCTACAAATACAGCAAGGGGAAACTTTTTACTATTGAGACATTCTGTTACTTTTTAACTAAGTCGAAACATGCATAAACTGTAGACCTACCTTTTCTAAATCCATATTGATTATTTTTTAATAAATTAAACTGAAGTAGATAACTGTATAATTTGTCATGCATTATTTTTTCAAAAATCTTGAAATTACTGGAATTAAAGTTATTGGTCTATAATTGCTCATGTCACACATATCCCCTTTTATTATTTAAATATAATAAAAGGGGATATGTGTGACATGAACAATTATTATTATAAATAATGGCTTGACAATAGACTTTTTTAAACGATCAGGATATTACCATTCTACAAATGATAAATTAATTATATGACAAAGAGGCTTTGATATCACACTGGCAACATTCTTTAATATTATTGTGCTTATATTGTCATAGCCAGTTGCTCTGGTGTTTTCAAATTATGTATAACCTTAACTAAATCATGCTCATCAACTGGTGTCAAAAACATAGTTTTATTATGATTAGACAAATTAAGAGATTTTATGCTATTTGTGGAATAAGCCTGACTTTCATAACAAGATTTAGTCTGATTTATAAAGAACTTGTTGAAATGATTACAAATTTCTTGAGCATCAGTGTATATCGAGTTATTTATTTTAATTTGTTCTATTTCTTCTTTAGACATTTTATTTTAAAATGTGCTTTTAATTATATCCCATGAAGCTTTACACTTATTAGAAGACTGTTCAATATATTTGAAGGTTGTTTCTGAGGTTCTAGTATACACTTAGATAATATCTTTTTATAACGTATGTAACTCATCTTATTTCCCTTTTTGTTAAATTGGGAATAACGATAATTTAAATACAACTGACGTTTTACTTTACAACATTTTAAAAGACCTTTAGTCAGCCATTTGTTTTTAATTGGCTTATTTGACACCTTAATTTGAATTTTTGGAAAACATAATTCATAAAATAATATAAAAGTATCATGAAATTCATTAAAAGCCTCTTCACAATTATCACAAGTAAGAACTTCACTATAACTTAAAGATGACAGACATTCATAGAACTTATTAATAATTTCTTGTCCAAATATACGCTTTGTTTCAAACCAAAAGGTAAACTTCGGTTTACAATATGAAACTGGCTTTATGTCTACTTGATGGACTAACACTTTTGATACTTTATTTTCTAATTATCTTCGGGCAGGAATACGACGGTTTCAGAGTCCCGCTATTGAGTGAGTTGGCGTCGCTCTGTGGGTTGTACTTATACCTTCGTGGTAGAAAGTTCTCGAACCTTCGAGGACAATTAGTAACCCCGAAATGGCATGCGAGCACCAGTTTCTCTACTTGTCGCTAGGGGACTTTAGCCAGCTAGCCAACGAGGTAGTTGGACTGATTACGCACAGAAGTCGCGACCTACGCTACCATTGTTTTTAAATAGTTATTGATTTGGTGAGTTAATCATTTTGTTGCGAGACAGATGTCGCTGAGCGATTTATTTAGTTTTTTATTTCTTATTATTGATTTTACCATTACAATTAGTCATTACTCTGGGGAAATTTTATTATTAGTTGGGATATTAATTATTTGTTACAGGGTCTATAATTTTTCAATAAGGTTTTGTCACCTTTCTTGAAAAAGAGAACCACCACACTTCTTGTCCACGCTTCTGGAACACTGCCTTCGAGGATGATGGAATTAAATAGCTTCTGGAGGACTTTAAGGACTGGCATTCTACCCGCTCTCAGTAGCTCAGCAGTAATTGCATCGTCCCCCGGCGCTTTATTGTTCTTCAGTTGTTTCAGAGCCATCCGAATCTCGTACAGGCTGACGTCCGGGATGTCTTCGGTGTAGTGTCGGGTGAGTTTGGCTCTAGGGTCTATAGCCAAACTAACAGCGGGTCGTGTTGAATTGTACAGCTGAACATAGAACTTCTCGACCTCTCTCAAAGTTTTATCAACTGGGTCTGGCCAACAGACAAATCCCTAGCGAACACCTTGGGGCCCTTATTACGCTCGATAATTTGTTTAATACGACACGCGTTAAAGGTGCGCAGGTATGTCCGCAACGCCTTGGAGACTTGTCTATTTAGCTCCCTGTACTTTTGCATGGTAACTGAAGACTGCTACCGCATTTCATCCCGTTCACTCATGAGTTTGAGAGTGAGGTCTGAGAGCTTTTGTGTTCTTTCCTTGCTTCGAGTCTTAAAAAAACTGCGACCCGGCCGCTTGGACAGCTTGCACAAACCCATTGTTCAAATCTTCCGTTGATTTGCATTCTGCCAGGCATTCGAAGAGATTTTGAAGTTAGAGCTGAAAGTTTTTGGGATTTTGGGATTGGACTGGGATTGGACTGGGATTGGTCAGAGCGTACACTTCATCAGCCGTGACCGTTCAAGCCTTGTGTTGATATTCCATGTGCCTCTTACCATCCGATGATCACTGCCAGTTTTCAGCTTGTTGATCAAAGAGACATTATTGAATATGTGACGTCTGGTAGACAAAATGAAGTCTATCTTGTTTTTTTGTCAAACCAATCTGGGCTAATCCAGGTCCATTTACCATGTAGCTTTTTTCTGAAGAAGGAATTTATCATAAAGAGTCCTTCCTTGTCCAGAAACTCAGCCAACCATTTGCCTCTAGGATTATTTCTGCCAACACCAAATTGCACCACTTTCAGCTCATCGCTCTCTCTCATACCCAGCTTTGCGTTTTGGAGGTACGGATGGCTCTCGATATGTCCTCGTACATCGCTTCCATCTCGTCGTCAGAGTGCGCCGATGTCGGGGTGTAGACCTGTATGACCTTCAGCGAATACCGTTTGGTAATTATGAGTATCAGGTACGCATTCCTGTTCGACACACTCCCGATCGCCTCCACGTTGTTGATGAGTGACCTCCGGACGATAAATCCGACACCGCTCTGGGACAGGGTGAAATTACCCCACTTTCAGCTTATCGCTCTCTCTCATACCCAGCTTTGCGTTTTGGAGGCATGGATGGCTCTCGATATGTCCTTTTACATCGCTTCCATCTCGTCGTCAAAGTGCGCCGATGTCGAGGCGTAGACCTGTATGACCTTCAGCGAATACCGTTTGGTAATTCTGAGTATCAGGTACGCATTCCTGTTCGACACACTCCCGATCGCTTCCACGTTGTTGATGAGTGACCTCCGGACGACAAACCCGACACCGCCCTGGGACAGGGCGTCACCTTCGCGGTGGTAGAACAAGTTACCGGACTTTAGGATTATCGAGTCCTCTTCCTGTCTTCGGACTTCAGATAATCCCACAACGTCCCAGCGTAACTTGTCCAAACACTCTTACAACTCCAGGATCTTCTCATCGCTCCGGAGCGTGCGGCAATTGTGCGTTACCAGGGCCAGGTTCGTCAGCTAGTAGCCTACGTCCGTCCGGGAATTCTCCGCACCCCCTGCTCTGCCGTTACTGAGTCCGCTACCGTAGACTTGGTTAAGCGGAGCTGCCGCAGAATGGGGGCCAAGGTTTTTTATGAAAGTCATTTGGGGGGGGGGTTTGCCGTAATCCCTACGCTTGGCGGGTGGGTTAGGGATCAACAGTAGGGTGAAAGTTTCCACAAGGACGTTGCTGCTCGTCCTGCGTCAGCAATTTAACTTCCACCCACCTTGAAACGGTTTGACCGCCGTTTGTCGGTTGACTGATTGCACTGGTGGTACATACCACTCAGCGGGCGGTGGGGTCATCACTTCCCTACGCCTTACGAACTAGCAGCCGCATGCATATATTTTAGCTGCGCCGGAGAAAGAGAGGAGGATATATCCTCACCTACGCCTCGCCGGCTGTCTACTCTCCATCCGTCTTACGAATTTTCGATCAGGTCACGTGACCTGACGCGAGTTTAGAAGTTTTTACCCAAACCAAAAAATTGCGCAACGCCGCTAAAGAAGATTTCTCTTCAATAATTCATCATTTGTTTCAAACAAATGGTAAAGTCCTAAATGGTAAAGTGGTAGGTTTGTCACATTTTAGAAATAACGTGAAACTAAGAGACATGTGCCTAATCAAAAACTCGATATTTAAAAATATGATGTGTATGCCCATTTCCATGTCCATTTCATATATACAACCAAATACCTGATATTCTTGCTTTAAGAATAATTCCAAAGAAGGTATTTGACTTGCTGTTAGAGAAAACATATAAAAATGTCAAAGATTTTCTTGCATACAAGCAGTGATAAGAAAACATTTGTAATTATGATATTAGTTTAATATAGTTACAGAAATGTTGGTTGCAGAGAAGTTTGTTTCGCCGTTTCTTCTCCTGCCTGGCCAGGTTTGGTGGTAGGAAATGGCAGATTGGTAATAAATCTGAATGCTAGGGGGCTTTTCGTCTGACTATCTAGTTTTGGAAATGTTGGTAAATTGCGGTAGATAGGATTTTTTTTTAAATTTTCAAAATGTTTGTGATTATTAACTAATCTCATAATCAAAAATAATAATAATATAAAAATGTGTTACTAAATTTTTTTTATTAATACCAATTAAAACATTTTACACGCCAGAAGTTGCTAGGATATTAATATATTGGAATGCCTAAATATATTGGAACATATTTTTAACACGTACACGAACACACACACAACACAAAATGATTTCTGCAAATAAATATTTTGAATCCAGTTCAACTACACTTAACACACTGCAGGCGTAGCTTCGTTATTTAATACTACTTTTCGATATATACAAATTAAAAATATGAAAAGTAAAAATATTATAAAGAAGTCCTGTGTGGAAAACACTTTTAAAGACCGTGACATTCAAGCAAGGCTACAATAACAAAGATGTAGCGTAGAACTGACGTTTGTTTGAATTTTTAAAGAAAAATCTAAAGTTTAAGGTCATATGGAATTAGATATATTTAAGTACGTAGTCTACATAATAATTCAGACGTATAATTTATTACTGAACATTAAGGCGAGTATCGCCTGGACCTATTGATATTTCAACGAGAAGCAGAGAAACATAGAAAAGATTAATAAGAAATCTTGAAAGTTGCGGTGGAGATTATGTGATTACTTTCTAACATAGCATTCATTAATCTAAATATAGCATTTAATCAAATTGTTAATATACGCACATAAAACATTAATATATAAAATATCTGAAAATTTATTCCTGAAAGAAGTGTAAGTCAAAAGATATTGGATTTTATACATTTCAAAGTTACACAAAAATGCTTTTATAATCTATAATAAAGTAAAGCATCTCTCTACATTATGTGGCCGTATTGTCAACTCACGCACTCACCTAATCCTGGGCAACTTTATTTTTTAACCGACTTCAAAGAAACGAAGAGTTTATCAATTCGGCTGGTATATTTTTTTATGTATGTATACCGATTTCTCTATGGTTTCTGAACCGATTTATGCAACCCTTTTTTTGTTTGACGCGGAATAGTTTCGAATTGGTCCCATTAAAATTTGAAATAGGTTAGGCCCATAAGTTTTTATTTGATGAGCATTTTTTACTTATTATCACCTATCCCCCCGGTATTTATTTTTATTAAATTTAATAAACTAAAAAGTACTAAATAAAAATAACAACATTAATTAAAACCGACATCTAAAATTAATAATTAAAAAATAATAAAGATTTAATTTAATTATATACTACCTATTTCTTATATAATATGCTATATACGAGGACCAAACTGAAAGTTTTTAGAACTGGCAACTTAAAAGCATTATATTAAAAAAATAAGTTTAAATTTTGAAAATAGAATTTTTTACCAATAA
>NJDC01001571.1:328994-349354 GCA_002245475.1 Calephelis virginiensis
AATGTAATAGGTGGCAAGCCTATCGCCAACCGGGCACATATGCTATTTTTTTATAAGAAAATTGGAAAACCCCAATTTTCTTTTTGTTGCCCGACCCGGGATTCGAACCCGGGACCTCATGCAGTCAAGTCCAACAACTGAACCGCTAGACCACAGAGGCGACGATACTATACATAAAAATACCTAAATAGATACCAAAATAAATTTAATATACACCCAGACTCAAAAATGCAGACATCTAATTATTTATCACACAAATGCCTGCCCCCGTTGCGGATCGAACCCGAGCCTCGCGGTTGATCGGTGTAGTTAGGTGTGTACGCTGACCACTCAACCAACGAGGTGGTCAAAGTGTCAAAGTGATATCGACAAGAAAAGCCCGGCGCTCTAACCGATCTACCAGGCAGACAATGTCAGGCTTAATAGCGATAATAGTCCTGTCCGTGATGACAGACCGGTCCCAGTAGAGCTTTGCATGGCTATTTTTAAGAACTAGCTCCAGTGTAGGTATACTTATATTAAGGCACTTCAAAACCTACAAGTCGATATCGAAGAGCAAGTTGCTGGTGGATTATCTTGGCTACTTGGTTATGCCTGTGCATGTACTCGCCGTTGGCAAGATGAGAACATCCGAAAATAATATGCCTAGTAGACTCACCAGGACGATGGCACGAACGACATATTATGTCAACCGTACCATCCCTCATGATGTATTTCCGGTAGTTATTCGTCTGGTCAACCTCGTCTGCAACTACACAAGCAAATAAGAATTATATTGGGGCCTAGGTTCTCAATGTAATGTGCATATGATCGCGCTTCTAGCGTGTATAATTGCGTGGCAGCTGCACGCGTTTATTTTATATTGACAAAGCTGGGGACGAGGTAGTACAAATTAAGGCGTTGCAAAAATGCTCCGCCAATTGAAAATGGAGCAAGGTCGGATGCACAACCTAGTTTCAAAGCATGACCCTACACCTAGGCTTTAAACTAGAATAGGTAAGAATTGTAAATCCTTATGTTTTGTGTAACATATTAAACAAAGTACGATTCCGGGGGCAAAGCAAGAAAACTGCTAGAATTTAGCTCGCCAGAGTATAAATACTGGGTCCGAAATGTAGGTTAGCATTCGCGGTCAAACCTCCAGAATAATAACAGAACAATGAAGAAAACTCTAGAAAACCTTCTCAGCCTCACTTTCGCCATTGTGATTGAGTAATAGCGTGTTTTATTCTCGATATCTCTCGGCACGGTATATTTTTGACGATCCTCTGTAACCTGTCTGCCTCATATATCACAAAATTCATACAATATGTTCATTTGGGTTACAATATATTAAGTGAATACCCGAGGTTTCGCCTTTGAATCAATTTTTATATATTTTATAACATTTATTTTTAATTGAAAGATTTTGACAAATGATAGTCTTAATATTTGATTGCCGTTACCATCAAACTGAAAAAGTTAGATTAAAATTCATTAACACTAATATACTTACTGTGAAGAAATAGATAATAATCACAAAATTTGGAGTTAAAAAATGACTACGGAAACAATGTAATTGTCTAATCTTGTTACTGGTGTATAAAGTAATTAATTGGAGTAGATTCAAAGAAAATATTGTTGACCCTGTTTGGAAGCTAACATTAATTGTGGCCTGATTGATGAGGGGCAGCGTTTCTCTTAACTTGTTTATTATTATTATTCTTATTCAGAAAACTGTAAATACTATGTAACCTCTGATCGCTGACGTAAACAAAAATCGTCTGAAAAAATAAATATTGTAGCAAAATATGTTCTGAATTTTGTTTCATGGGCACGCGATAGCAACAACTTATCTTTGATGGGTGCTGCTCTGATGAGGGTTTGTTCTCTCTACAACCTTTTTTTATGGTCTAAGATCCGAGTCTAAGTCTACCCTCAAGACCATTTACTTTGTTTCCTGAATAGTTAGTGCGTCATTTGTGATCTTTTATCGTTATCATCACATTAACATTAACACGTGTTTTCAATACAATATAATATTGTAAGTAATTAGCCACTAGCGGGTAGCGACTACCCTCCGTAGTGTACGTACCGCGCATGCACTTTCTTATATTCTTGCAATGTCCTTTATTATTACACTGTAACTTATCTCGGAACTCTCTGTCACTCAATTCCACACGCGTTGAAATTTAATCTTTAAAATTCGGCAACCTATATTAGGGCCGATTTTTTTGCAGGCAACCCTGTATTAATGTGTTTGCAATAAAATAGCGCTCACGTTGATATAAAATTTATACTTTTATCCAATCAGTGAAAGTAACTGATATCGACATACCTGTTTATACCCTACAACCCAGTAGATTGTCCAGGTAAATAATAGGCAACTCAACATCTGCACATTCTATATGTTTTATATTTTACGTCAGAATAATATTTTCTTATTATCATGATGTTGCAACATTTCATGAAAAATTTTTTTTTTAAATGATTAAAAATATTCTGTCCGGGATTTTTTTGGCAACCCATTTTTAATATATTATGTGATATATTACATTTATCATAAAATACATTTTATTCTATTATCAGCTCGGTGAAGGTCGACTTAGGTGCGGATCTTCTACTATTAATTGCACACCAATTATCTTACAGCACCAAACACCTTTTTTTTGTGCAGATGATAGAACTATCGTATATCGTCAAGCGCCTGATTGTTGGCCGAGAATCGAGAAGCATAGCAGGGTGTCAGCCATATTGGGTTTATATTCCTTGTACATGATAGAAAACGTTTACTACTTTAGTATTCGAATAGATAATGAATAGAATTCGTTGCTTAAAACGTTTTCCGGGTCGTTACAACTTAAGCATCTTTAAAGAGGAAGTAAATATACATTTGTCTTAGTATAATTCCACATTCGAACCTTTTATCACTTTCCATCAGATCGAGTAAGGGATCGACATTATGAGCTAAAAAAATTATTGAATATTTTTAAGAATATTAGGCATCCCCTTATTACTTGCTGGATGGTCTAGTACGTAGTAGTAGGAAGAAAGAAAGAAAATATATTCATTTTAATTTAAATATTGCGTGTTGAAGTTGTTACAAAATTATTTAAGCATTCCAACATATTCTACTACATCGTAGTGTGCAAATATTTTAATGTTTATAAAAAACATATTATATTTAATTATGTACATAACGTTTTAATATTCATACAAAAAAATTAGTTTTATGTTTATCACAATTTGAATTATGATTCATACACAAATTTAAAATGTGAATTAAATTTAACCCTTTCTACTTTACATTACCACCGTTTCCAAATCTAGCCAGTCAGGAGAAGAAACTGCGAAACAAACTCCCCGGCAGCCAGGACTATAACTTATCATCCTTGTACTACCACCGTTTCCAAACCTAGCAAGGCAGGAGTAGAAACGGCGAAACAAACTCCTGGGACTTGCCCATGAGTTTGTTTCGCCGTTTCTTCTCCTGAAATCATAAAAAAAAAAATTAATTCTAAATGTTTTATTTTTTGTGTTTGTCTGCAAAAAAATCTTTAACACTAAAATATAATGTTTTCTCTAATAGCAAATCAAATACCTTATTACGAAATCTTTTAAATGGCAGTGACTTAAGATTATCAGGAATCTGGTTGTATATATGAATGGACATGCAATATATAATATGCGTATGGTGAACACTATATTACTCTAACTCCTTGATTGCGAAATAGCTAGTCTACACGCAAAATACATGGTGACTATCGTGTCACCATCAACTCACAACTGCTCTATATGAGCTGAAAGAACTTTTATTATGTTACTTGTTTTTTTGCTGAATCCTTCATGGGTAAGTCTGACTCGCACTTGACTGCTTTTTAATTGTATATGGCGATAAGATATGACGTATGTATGTATAATTTACAAAATGGACGAAGCGTTTGGAAATTTTGCAAAACTTATCGTCACGCTAAATTCCATTACGAGTGCAATGAGTATTGAGTGCCAAATGTAACGATTTCTATAGACCAGCCATCTTTCTTTTCAATTATTACTCTTTTTATACAAACAAGCAATTGTCTAAGATGCTTGACACCATCCTCGAATAGTCCCCGAGCTATTTGGACGTTATACGTGTACCCAAGTATCTGCAAACATTCGCAGTCGTTTGGTACACCTGTTTCTTCAATATATTATCTGCCACTTTTTTCGCATTACCAAACCATTGTTTAACGCCCTTCCTAAACAGGCTCTTAAGGCTGCGTTCAGAGACGTCAATTAACATTTCATCCATTGATAAGTCACAAATTTGGAAAGAAAATGTGAACTTAATGTGTGATTAAAAGATAATGATTGAAACCTTTGCGTGCGGCCGTTAGACTCAAATATCGAGCGACGGCGATTGTGACGCGACGGCATTCCGCTGTATGTCACGCTCGACTTCGACCTACCGCCATCGACGACTATCCATCAACGTCCCGTCTCGGGCTCCCGACCATCCGATTACAACGTGACATCTTCATTTTCTCCCCTTGTTCTTCCACATTTACTTGTGATCCGCCTTTTGACTTATTATTAATCTGTAACATCATTAATTACCATCACTTTGGCTTATCCATTACGGCTTTGTTTTCTTGGGAATTACTTTTCAAGAGATAAGATTTTCATTTTATGGTAATTAAATTTGAGAACCTACAATTTTCGAAAATGTAAATGAAATTCATTTAATTATTAATCAGATATTATTATTGTTGTAATACACTTGCATAGTTTTACTTTTTTAATTTACGAAATAAGTCAACTGGAAACCACCGGAAATATGAAACTAGAAAGATAAAAACGTTTACCATATCCGTAAAACTAAAATTAAAATTTTAATAATGTAACCCGTGAGATGCTATAAATTCAAAACTCGTTAGATAATTTTGTAACTCGTTAGATAAGATTATTTCTTTGCAAAATGAAAATGATTTTTGCTATTTATCAAGCTACAGAAACATTAAATAAACTCTTATACCTTATATTTACACATATCATAAGGCAAATTTATTTTTTATCGTAATATCCTTTATGTTTTGTTTACAATTAAATTAAATAAAAAAGGTTAAAGCTGTTTATTTATCCATTTAATTAGGCTGTAAAGTACCAAGTAGTATCAAGTACTTGCATATCTCAGAAAAAATTGGATTCAGTCTATTAACATTGTAAATGCGGAAGTTTTTGAGAATAAAGTGACCGATGTTTGTTACTCATTCAAGAAACATTTACAAAATCATTAAGACAAAACTTGACAGTAATATAGCTTTTACATCAGAAAAATTAAAATATTTATAATTTGAAACAAAGGAAGAGCCGTGAGTGGTAGCTGGCCTGATATAAATACTTACCCACGTTGAGACAAATACAATATCTTGATTTACAATGTGTAATAAAATTAACAAGATCGACGTCGATCGTGAAGTCACAAAATGTAGGAATGTTTTAACTTTGCACCAGATGGCACTCGCTAATATCCAGAACCAATGCACTTTCTTTATTCTACTCTGAACTCCTCCAATTTCCCTAATTCGTCGATCTGCATCAAGATTGCACTCGACCGTCGACCAGGTGCACCGAAACTGCATTATCGAGTAACCTCTCACGTAGCACCTGGCTTTCATAATCTTGGTGAAATTTTCTTGTTGAATATCGTTTATATTATACATTCCATACATATCGTTTATATTATATTACATTCCGTAACTAAACCATTATATGACTAAAAGCTCTCTCGATCCTAGAGAAAAAACATTGCCATAAGACATAGTTGATGTTATAGTTACGTTGTTTCCCTGTGGCTCAGGTTTTCGGCCTAATTTAAATAAGGTCAAGTAGGTGCACAGCACTTTACTACAAATGTCTGACATCTGTGCCAGGCGGCAGACTTACTACTCTATCCGATCGACACACACGAAAAATAGTTAGTGGAAGTATGTTTAATTGTCTCAAAATAGCACACATTCTACGCAATTCTGATAGTGGATCCCGCACAATAGTCTTTTATTCAAATCGCCATTTTCATCGTCGGACACTGGTTTCTTAACTAACTAAACACAAAATCTCAAATAAATATTAATTTTGGCGTATTAAGTACATCAATTGAATTTTGTTTATATCACCTTAAAAAATCTGGTGTTATTGTTAATTAATATTTTATAAAACTACAACCAGGTCATAAGCACGTACAACTAGCAAAAACAGTTTGAAAAAGTTACTTATACTTTAACTATTTTAAAACCGATACTCATTTTTAACCTACTCGGAAAAAGAGGTTATTAATTCGACTGTGACTGTTTGTTTGTTACGCTGAAAAGACTTCCGACTAGTGACACTTCAGTTATACATTAAAATTGAATAGTATTTGATTTATATTTACATTTGTATCGACTTAAAACTACGAGTGAGATGTAAATAAAATGTATGTTGGACTATTTCGGAATAATTAGCTTTCTTTCAAAGTGGTTATGCAATCATTAGAGTTGATTGTTTGGAGTTTACTGAGCTTCATTATTGAGATAAGAATTTTAAAAAGAACCCTTACATTAGGCGATGTCGAAGTAAAGAGCTAGTTTAAAAATCCCGTAACATAAGTAGTAAAAATGTATTTGAAATTCCTCTTAAAATCCGGACCAGTTAAAGTTGAATATGCTTTATTATTCTAGAGCAGCCGCGGAACACTGAACCGCACTTACAGGATAAACTATTCAAAAGGTAATAAAATATCAATTCAATAGCGTCTTAGCTTTAAAAATACACAACGATTTATAAAAAGCTAGCCTTAACTTAAATTTTAAAATATTAATATTGTTATTCTGTTCTACGTCTAGTTTTACTTATTCCAAAAATGGTCGATTTCAAAAAAAGAAGCATAAAGTAACCAACAACATCCATACCTGTAAGTTTAGATAGATGAACAGGCGCGGACAGCATTTGTGCTATGCAAAGTTTTACACTTAACATGCAATGTGAAGAATAACTCATTATTTAAATTTTAAATTTGATTGAAAGGTTGCTTTTCCTCCGTGTTGGTCCGGGACCGTGTCCTCTGTGCAGAAGAGATCATCTGGTTTCCTTTCTGGCAGCTCGTAAGAAGCGACCAAAGGCGACATGGGTTTGGTGGTAGAGTACTGTGCAGCTACATGGGGCATATTCGGTAGTTATACTTCTGGGTAGGAATCCAACGACTTGTCTATTCCTGTCGCTATAACGTCAGTGCTTGCCGATGAACTGTTCCGGTTCCGGATAAGGTAGCCGGTCAACTTACTTTTGTTGGAGGCTTAACATCCCGGCCTCAGGTTGGCAACGCAATCTTCGCTGTCAACAGGAAATCCGTTGGTATTTTTTGCCTTACCGTATTATATCAACCCATGCGGCGAAAAGGGTTACATATCAACATAATATATCAAATTTATTTTTCTATTTTAATCAGGATTTACTTTGCTAAATTTTGGTGTATTTATTGTATTCATATTTCCGATGCTTTAAGAGATATTGGTAGGCTAAAATGACACATCTGATATTATTGTGGCGACAAAAGCGATAAATCTTAAATGCCCACTTTTACCGGTAATAATTATTCACTGAAAGCGCGCACCACCAGTTCCATTGTCACTTTACGTCTTTTTCGGGTGATGAGGTCTTATCGCCGTTAATTTTGTAATGAATAGTGACTTTCATGTTTTTTATTACTATATTTATTTAAGCTTGTTCAGTATAAGCAAACATGAAGCCAATTAGCTAAAAAATATTATTTAAATTTAGTTCTGAACGTATGAAATGACAATGTAGAAAAAGAAAATTTGTAATCAATCCTAGTTAAGTTGTATGTTGCCAGTTACGGTAGGTAATGATCCGACGATAAACAATAGCAATATGAGTAAGGTAAGTTTTCATAAGATTTTTATGTTGCTTTCCACACTGACGTTGTGGACTGAATATTAAGAATAGAAAATTACAGCTCGCACACAAACTCTTGAATATTAATTTATTGTTAGAAGTTGGTTGCAATTTACTTTTGAATGTACCTGTTGATGTACTTAGAAATCTTGTTGTCTATGTAATGTTAATCTTATAGGTACCTAAAGATTATTACAGTTACATTAAAAATTTACTACAAAGTTTACATAACGAAATTGATAAGATAAAACAGTATTAATTTTTACATCAAAATATTTTTTTACAATATTAACTTCTTCAAATATAGTAATAATTTTACTGAGAAAGGATATCTTTGCTTCGGTAAGTAAGTCATTTTCTTTTTTTATTGAGTAAGTTACTTTTTTATAATTACCTCTTTTATATGTCACTTCTATGGCGTAATGTAAAAATCCTGTCTAAGTTTTGTTATAGAAAAATATTTCTAAAAACTGTATTAAAGCTTTCGAAATGCCATTGTATTGTTATTTGGTGTGCAATTCAGAATCCCCTCCCCTTGATATCATTGCTAATTATTAAACATTTATTAACTAACTTTCTAGTTTTACATTTGAAAGACCTAAATTAACTGCTGTTGTTGTTAGTTACCCAAAATAATTTTGAGGATAAATATTATATTCTTTGGGGTCAAATGTTACCCACACTTAAGTGCGAATTCGTTAATTTTACATATTACTATATAACTGATATCTCCAAGAAAATGGTTCTACGATTATACGTTACCGAAAATGGACGATGATTTTCAGTAAATATGATAAGAACTTAATTAAATTTGTAATATTTGAAATAAAAAAGTAGTGTTAAGAGTTCTCGATATCTAGAAAATACTTTTTCAAAATAAGTCTAAAATATTCCAAACGAAAAAAATAAATGTGTTTTATTGTCTAGAATTTTGAAGTGCGGTGCTGAAAAGTAACAATTTCGCAGATGTAACTCTTCGTCTAATGGGGTAAAAAAAGATCAGTGCATCGGTTTTGTAAGTATTACATAATACAAAAGGGGTCCAAATATTTACTAGTCTAATTATTTTTAAACAGTTACATTTATACTTAACCTTAATGCGCTGGAAATTCCTATTTCTTGTGATCGCGCACTTTTCTTTCCATATTTTATTAGTTCTGCAGCACGTCTGCGTATGAAATTGATTTCACGTAATCAACGTGAGACACACGGACCAACGGAACTAACCCAAATGGTCACATCCAGCCGGCAGTCCGCAACAGATGCACAGAAACACCGTTTAAATCTCCATTAGCGTGGCGTCGACTATTTTTCCAATACACGACATTTTGACAGAAGATATTTTTGTGTACAAAACATATTTAAAATTTTACTTTAATGTAATGATAAATGTAAATTATTTATTTGCGTAATGTGTGCAAATAAGTTTTGTTCTAATGTAGTCACTGATATTTTTGTCATCTTATAGTTAAAAAAAATTCGTTGTACTAGAATACCCTGTTCGACTCCTATATTATAGGTTTTAAGCATGTTTATCGATTTCTCCTATATTTATAATAAGAAATAAATAAACAAATATTCCTGGACAAGTCACACAAATTGAACTTCAAAGTAAGCAAATTATATGCTTGTGCTATGGGTGTAAGCTAACCATTCTAATACATAGAAATACATATTTTTAAACACTCGGACCCGGACATGCAGACATCTAAATGTTCATCACATTCATGAAATCGAACCTGAGCCTGGCGTTTGGTCGATTTAGTTAGGCGTTTACGCTAGCCACTCGACCAACGATGGGGTCATTTTTGAACTAATTCTAAAAATCATTTCATACTTGAAAGATCAAACTTCAAGATGGTGCTACTTCCGAACAGTCTGGATTTGATAGTGGAATCCCAAAAAAATGGAGAAAATACTCAATTTTTGTGTACGTAGATGATGTAAGTATTTATTGAAATAGAACTCAATTGATCGCACCGATAAAGTAATTAAGAAACTAATGGGCGCAAACCCACGTAGGGCTGCCACTTTCCTGGGAACCTGGTTCAGGAAGTGGCGTATAGTATACCCGGACAAAAGTGCAGCAGTGCGTTTAAACGACGTCGCATCGTAGGCCAAAAAACGGGTGAGACCCGGTCATTAGGTACCGGGAAACCATCAAAATGTTCGTCAGAATTAGCCGCAAAGTTGTTTATAAGCATTAATATGTCAGCATCGTAGTAAAGCGTCACTTTACAAATTTTCAAATTGGTCTTAACCAATATAAGCATAACCGAGTGTAGCCTTCGCACACACCTTCCCAACCCATCTTAAGTAATTTTATTACAAGTCGTTCAGAATAGGTTAATTAATACGTACTGCAATCCGTGGTTTGTTTATCGGTCTGCCGGTTGCACACCGCCAGGGCACCGCTCTCGGGGATGCAAAAATATATGAACATGTTTCCATTGGTCGGTGCTGGCCCCGGCAGCAACAGCAAATGGTATTTTTTTAGCGATTTCCGACTTGCCGTCCGCGTCGTAGCAAATTCAATATTTTTTTTGTAAAATGTATATTAAATTAAAGTATGACTGTGTTATTCTGCTTTTAAACAATAGGAAAATGAACTATACAGAATACAAAATGAAAATCTTAATTGGCCTGCGTTAAAAACATTTTTTTTTGTTATAGGAAGGCAAACAAGCAGACGGATTTACTGATGTTAAGAAATTCACGCCGCCTAGACACACCAAAGATGGTAATGGTGCGTTGCCAACCTGAGGTACGGATGTTAGGCCTCGAGCAAAAGTAAGTTTACCGGCTACCTTACCCTCCGAACCGGAACACGTCATTACGTTATGGCGGCAGGAATAGGTAAGGCTGTGGTACCAATCCGGGCGAGTCGCTGCGAAACTCTACCACCTAGTCAGATGTCACGGTATTAGTGATGATAAGCCCATGCTCGCCTTTTACGAGATGCCTGGCAAGAAAGGCAGATGGTCTAATCTGCAAAGGAGCCCGGACCAACACGGGGACATCTATTTAAACGTTTATTTGTGTAGACTAAGTTTATTCTGTAACTTGTGCTTATTTATTTTTTATTGATGTAACAAAAATAAAAAAGTAGAACCGACCACGGCCTCGAAATCGGCACCAAGGAAGCAAAAATGTATGAATGCATATTATACCTTTTTCCATTTGGCGGCGCCGTTGACGACACCGGATACTTGAGGGTAACAAACTTCCCACCCAATGTCGGTCGGCATTTCTGCATGTGTATTGTAATAATTAGGTAGCCGTGTGCATATTTCACGCTAGACTAGTAGCTGCCCGCAACTTTGTACACACGTTGAAGTAACTTTTCTTGTTAAGATCCCTCTTTATGACGGGCCATAACGTATAATTTGATTCATCAAGGCTTGGGTTCGAACCCTCAGCAGGTGCAGAATAAGTAAAAAAAAAATACTTATGTTAACTTACTTATACGACGCTTATACAACATAAAAATAACCTAAAACTTGTTATGGTCCCGGCTTCTTTGTAGAATAGATCCTCCCCCTTACTGCGATGCTGCTCGTAAAGGCGAGTATAGACTTATTGTCACTAACACCGTGATACAGTTCGAAGTGTTGACCTACTTTTGCACGATTTCTAACATCCCATCCTTAGGTTGGCAACGCAGGATTGATGTATAGGCAGGGTAAATTTTTTGGAATCAGGAAATCAGTCTGCTTGTTTGCCTTCCTATATAAGTGAACGAAAAACATGCTTCAATACCTATCAATATGTATGTGTTTTCATGTAACCGCGTTGGTTCCGGTCACCTGTGTAGAATATATCATCGACCTCTCTGCCTGGTAGCTCATAAGAAGTGAGCATTTGTTTAAATAGATCATTGCCAACTAGACCACTAGCGGAAAAATGATGTGCTGAAACTTGCCCGGGTAGGGATTTACCATCTTACCTATTCCTGCCGCCGTAACGACAAGGTCAGCTTCCGGCCCGGAGTGTAAGGTAAGCTAAACCGGCAAACTTACAGAATAGGCCTAATTCTTATCGTACATTAATTTTGTCGTACAGCCTAATAAAAATGTCACTTCTTTTGTAACAATGTTCTGATACCTGCCGTAGTTTTACTTTTAATAAGGAATGTTTAAGTTTGACGTGTGTACATGCGAGTGTATGTTTGTGGCAGCATAGCTCCTAAACAAATTGAATGACTTCGATGTTTTTTTTGTGTAAAAACTGACTAGATGGTTCTTAGCTATTTTATTTTATTTAAAGTACTACCACCGACAAAACAAACACTAAAACATTAATTTAACACATTTTAAAATAAGTTCATAGTAAATGACGTCTCAATTATCGACAATAACATACATACAGCAGCTATTTCAGTTTGGTGATTTGCTCCGGGGCACCGTAATCTGCGGAGAAAAACCTGAGATTGGCCAAACCGGTAAAATTTAGTAATCATTGGATTTTTTTTGGTATTTTACATAAAAACCTACCGAAAATTAAAAAAAAATTAAAACTTTAGAGTACATTATGTAGTAATTTTACGTCATGTCTTATCCACGTTTTCTGTGCAAGTGTTAAAATTATTGTGTAGTTATAGATAATATACCTACTTATAACAACCATTGATTTTATGTATATGACTGTGTAGTGTCACACTACTAATTTTTTTTTTATATTATAGGAAGGCAAACAAGCAGACGGATTTCCTGATGGTGAGAAATTCACGCCGCCTAGAGACACCAACTATTTATTTTTTTAAATTGAGATTTTGATTTTATTACTTTTATTTTTAAAACTTCCAATAACAACAAACTATTGCTTCTTATCAAAATTTAACAAACCCCTTACGAGTCACTGAAAACCTAAAAATCGTAGAAGATGTAATAGATGTATAGACAATCGACTAACGATTAAATTTTTGTGACGTAAGTGTATCAAAAGTTAAAAAAACAATGTCCAGTAGAAACTAACTTTGCCACAATGTATTTTTAGATATCCTTCAATGAAAGATAAACTTTTAAATTTTCAATTAACTTTTCTCACTTTAGACCGTCGTCGACGATCTATTTAGTTACCTTACTTATTTACTAACTTTTGGCTACTTCGGTCATAAAGCATTTATTTAACATGTAAAAATTTAATAATATTATATATAAGACCGACACAACAATATTCGAATTTATTTGTTTTATAACAAAATAGTAAATTCCATTTTATAAAAAACAAACAAATTCGAATATCGCGAAAGCGATTAGGTTTAGGATAGGGTATTTCTTAGTCAAATCAGTCATAAATGTTAGAAACTATACATCCTAGGTCAACTTACCCTGTAACCCTGCATATTCATACACAGATTTTCAACAACTGTGTAACATGAGCAGTATAACCTATTGTTACAAATTGAATATTCTATTACGTGAGTACGTAACAAAATGACCGCATTTGAGATCGCTTCAGGAACGGTGCGAATGCATTCGACGGGTGCTAATGACTTTAGGTCTCAGTTTAATTTAATATGAACCCGTAACAAGACCCTAGCCTAAGACGTTACTTGAAGCGATAAGGTCGCCAACAACCTTGCGATTTCACCAATTTGCAATTTAAGTTGAGAATAATATTAATCTACAAATGTTTTATAAATTCAATTGCTTATCACAAATTTACTGTTGTTTTTCTTTAGGGTACTTAATATGTTGTTTCTTTATGGGTCAAATAATACTCAGCGTGAAGATACGTATGTATATTTATTTTTTTCCCTTTAAATTGTGAATTCTCATGATTTACGGTGCTCGCGTTCCGTCAAAGACAAGATGTCATAGCATACAATATTTATTGGGTATCAGCTATGGGGAGCATTTCTTTCTGTTATAGATATATATTTGATCCCAGGATTCGTCATTATCAATTAAAATAAAACAAAATATTTTAGATGGAATGTACCACCGTTAGCGCGATTGCCATCGGTGCTCATCGTTTACATTTTTTTAATTCATTTGTAATCATCCACAAGTACGAGTATTTGTCACCTGTCAATTATCTACTTAAACAGTACATTTGTTTATATCTATGTTATTTTAACAATTTTTACGTTATTTATAGGAGTCTGTTTATTTCAAGGTTTGTCATCTGAAAGCAGTCAATACTTTAATTAAAATTTACTTTTTTCAGTTTTAATTGTATTGTTTAAAAGGCAAATAATAAGGAATTTCAGATAAAATTTTCGCAAGTTGAGATGCGTTTGTAGCAAGACTTACGTACAGCACAATGTTTGTGACGACATTACGCCGACGCCAGTGGAAAATTTGGGTCCGTATCAGATCAAAAATCTGTAACTTCAAGGTTTGTCATCGTATTTTATTGAGTGAGTGATATACAAAAATTAAAAAAAATATCGATTTTTGTATCTTTTTTCAATGTATACATATTTATTTTAGGTCAAAAAAAAGGTAAAGGGAAAAAAAGTAATACGAGTAGTTATATGTTTATTTTTTATAAATAAGTACCTACTAATATGAGTAAAATTAAGAATTTTAACGGTTACTTATCACACAAGCAAAATAAAATACATAAAATTATAAAATCATATACCTATGTATATAGTACCTATCTATACCTCACACCAAACTAATTGATCTCAGATTAGACAAATCTATTATATATATATATATAATATTGTTGGTTATATATACCTAGGTTTTAGTTACTTATAATGTTATAACTAATTGTTATTATCCTCGCTATTCCTTACTAAAATTACTTCCGGTGTAAATGTAGGATCACCTTTAGGTACCACCTTCAAAAGACTTAGTAAGTACCTCTTCATCAAGATCCTTCACATTTCTCACATAAGGCTTTCTTAACCCTAGAAGCCCAACCTACGTAAATTTGACGTCTACGACAGCGAAATATCTCAATATCTTTTACGTTTAGCACCGGATCTTTTCGAACTCCCGAACCAACTTAGTAGCCGTCGAGACCTTGCAGGACTCGGTTTCGTCATCTTGGTAAGTGCTGCCATTTTGTTGTAGTGAATATGTTTTACGTCGTTTTGACGTATAATTGGGCTTTTCGGAACTTTTCGAATTGTTGCCAATTTTTTATTGTGGTGATTTATGTGAGTTAAATGTTTTGTTTATACACATTTCTTATGAAATAGTATTATATTTTAGGTTATATATAAGATAGGGTCCCGTCAACATCTAAACCATGACATAATAGCTTCAATTTTAGAAAACGAAGTCGTTGTTCTCTGTTGTATTCAGACTCCCAGCAAGAAGGTTTTGTAGTTGAAGATGATGTCAGTAGTGATAACGAAGTCGCGATGGTTGACTACATTAAGGATACAAGCGCTAAAAGTAGACAAAAAGATCCCGAAAACTATATTGCTTCTCTGGAATCTACTAACCGTGAGGTAACTTCATCAACTAAATGCAGAATTATTACGTTGCCTCAGCGGTCAATACGTGGCAGGATAACCATATTTGGTTAACTACAAAGGGACGTACGACGGGAAGGACTTCATCTATAAATGCTACACGTACCTACAAATAGAGAACCAACGCTAATTGTATCGCAATATTGTTGACCCTTTGCTCTGTTTTCAACTTTAAATAAAAGACGATATCTTCTTCTTATATATAAAATTCTCGTGTCACAATGTTAGTCTGCATACTCTTCCGAAACGGCTTGACCGATTCCTCTGAAATTTGGTAAGCATATTGGGTAGGTCTGAGAATCGGCTAACATCTATTTTTCATACCCCTAAGTGATAAGGGTGACTCACCCCAATTTTTTTAAATAAATCACATTAAAAATATAGCAGAACAACGTCTGCGGGGTCAGCTAGTATTCTATAAAATAGTCAGGTGGACAAACGTAGAAATGATAGTAAAACGAAAAAAATGTGGTAACAGTAACTTCAGAAGTTACTAGTGATGAGCCAAAGCCAAAGAAACGACCCTATTGCGGATTTTGTTAATATAAATAAGGCTGATGACCAAAGCGAAGTGTTGAAAATGCAAGAAGGCTATATGCGGAGAACACAATATTGTTTAGACTAGATTGTTAAGACTGTTTTTTTAGGACAAAAGTTAGGAAAAAAGTTTAAAACTAGTTGATTTTTGTAAGAGTTGCCTAATTATAAGAAAAGAATTAATTCTTAACTTTTTGTTGATTTATTTCATGATATAAAGTGCTGTGATTGTCTTAATAAATAGTATAATTATCATTAAAAGTAGTTTGTTTATTAATTGAAACTATGTTTTTAATAAAGAATACAAAAAATAGTTCACAGCATAAAGAAAATCAGAAAAACACAACGATTTTTATTGTACACGTCATTTCTATGTATGATTGGGCTTTATAGCCAGTGAAATATGATTAGGCTTCTAGGGTTAAACTTGAAATATATGGATCTGCAGTATATAGAAGCGTATGAAATACGTCTTCATTTGTAGCTATACGGGAACATTTTCTGTCATGGTGCAGGCGCCTATTTCTTAGTCTTTATTATGCGATTCTTGTGTATCTTCCGACAGGAAGATCAGAAAAATGACATAGTCGAGAAAAATTTGTTCTTTTCGCTCTCAGAGTTTCTTAGCTCTTCAACAAGATGAGCCTCTGCATACTCACCTCAGTCCTTGCAAAAATGCGTTACAAATGTGCTCAAACATATAATCTTCTTCTAGTAAAAGAGTGTTTTTCCTTTTCTTTGTTGATTCTGAGGAGTCTCCATAAGCAATGCCCGGTCTTCCTCGTTAACCAGAAGTTGATGGCAGTGAATTTGTTTCAGACTCCAGAAACTGTACAGAATCTCCTGACTCTAGCCAGCTTGTATTATTCCGAATAAATTTGTCCTTTTTTTGTGAAGCTTGAGCCCAGCGCATATTGAAAGAAGGCAGAATATGTCTTTGAATATCACCAATTACAAAACACAAATTGTTTTCAGAAACATTTAATGTTTGCTGTAGAACTATGGACAACGATTCCAAGGTTCTGCCACGCTTGACATAGGGAATGATGAAATCGCTCTTAGTATAGTTGAAAGTTCATATTTTAATGGAAATAACCAATTTAAATAAGTGTCACTTAATATGAAATACACGCTGAAGTGTGCAATTTGAAGATATTTGCTTCCCCTTATATACTGGTTTTTAGGTATGAAATACGTACTAATATCAATGTTATGCATATCTACTCACGCAGGACGAGTGCAAAATAGATGTTAAGCTATTGCTATCAAAATATTGTGGTTAATATTGTTTTTGTAAACTATATCAGCAGTAACCGCAAAAGATACCGAATTATCTACTCCGACCTCTATCACATTTTTTCCCATAACTTCCAGGGTCGCAAACTTCCGCAGCTGATTTCTTCAATTTTTCATTTATGAATAGTTAGTCTATCAAATAACACATAAAGTTGCGCGTGGGAAGACGTGGATAAATGTGAAAACCTTCGACGAAAAAAAAAGAAGGGAAAAATAGGGTATGTCAATTTTTAAGTACTTACTCAAAAATAAAAAGGTTATGAAAAAAATGTAATAGCTCATTATTAAGAACGTGCATGCACGTGCTAAATACTTTTTTTCACAATATTTATTTGAATTATGTGTATGCAAACATTTGAATGAGCCATCCGCTACTTCAACTTAATTCAACCTAAAAAAATAATATACAGTTGTAGTACAAAAAATGTCTGATTAGGATTATCTGGTTATTAGAGTATCGAATGCCATAAATATTTCATTTAAATTGTGATATATTTTTTAATAACCATTTATTATATGCTCTAGTTCTACTTTTTTCCACAGTGCGACGGCACAACACGAACAGTTTGAACCAACATTAACTGTCACCGACGACACACTAGCAAATCACTTTCATACTTCTCACCCATTACTGACTCGAAGTTATAGCGAAAATCGTTAATCCGGTATTACTTCTGGCTCAAATATAAGACATAGTGTCTCTTCAGGAGTGTGTACAAACTTAGTGTTTGAAGGCAAAAATATAACAATACACATATTTAATAATTACGTATCGTGAATACTCGTAGAACGTTGATGACATTTTTTTATAACTTTAATCAAACTCTAACAACTTCATCGCTACAGAACTAACACCTTAACCTTCACCACCACCGCCTTACCTGCTCCTGTCGCAGTAACGACCGTCATGTTCCTTCCGTCCCGGCCTTAGGACAGCGACTCACCTGAACATCTGTGGTGTATATAGGCCATGGCTGTCTCTCACCATCAGGAGAGTCGTGTCTTTGTTTGCTGACCTCTCACAAAAAAAATGCATGCCGTTATGTAAGCATTGAATAATTGGAAAGTTTGCAGCGGTACTTGTTCGCACCATGACCTGAGCTCCTCGCTACGTGGAGCCCATCAGCTATAAGAGAAACGATTAAAGAAAATTACAGTCGGCTTCATTGTTAATCAAGTTAGACGTAATCCGGTTAAACCCTTCAGCGAGATAACCGGTTAACGCAGATGGTTGCAGCTCCAATGAAATTTCATTTGGCGACAGACATTAAACAAATTAGTGGAGATACTTTATTAGGTTTTTTGTATATTGTTACAGTGGCAAAAATACTTCTTTTATCCGAAATTAATTCTATTAGAATGTATATGTACTGATTCCGATACAATTTGTATTGAAGTTTTCGATGAATGTCTGAACTTGTCATACTAATACGTTGTATAATTTAAATTTATGAATGGGTATATAAGGTACTCTGACTGAAGATGAAGTTGCGTTATTTTTCAGGTCATAATACAAATATTGATCTTATTATTGTTATTTACGTGGTAGCTAGGACTGTATTTTCTGCTTCTAGAAGTTATATAATATTTTAATTAACACTATCTCAATCATAACCATATATTGTCAGCCGCCTAAAAATGTAATAATAATAATTATCCCCGGACAAGTAACAAAATTGAATCTAATCGCAAAGTAAGCAAATTATAAGCTTGTGTTATGGGTGTTAGTCAACGATTCTAATACATAGAAGTACTTAAATAGATACAAGAATAAATTTAATAAGCACCTAGACCCGAAAATGCAGACATCTGAATGTTCAGCACAAAAATGCCTGCCCCCGTCGGGAATCGAACCCGAGCCTCGCGGTTGGTCTGTGTAGTTAGTTGTGTACGCTAGCCACTCGAGTCATAATATTTGAAAACTGATTGACAAACAACAATGATTTCGACATTTTTTAATTATATTGGAAATCAAACAAGCAGACGTATTTCCTGATATTGCGTTGCCAATCTGAGGCCGGGATGTTAGACCTCGAGCAAAAGTAAGTTTACCGGCTACTTTATTCTCCGAACATGTCAACGGCAAGCAGTGATGTTATGGCGGTGGTAACAATCCGGGCGAGTACCTGCGAAAGTCTACCACCTAGTCATATTTTACTATGCTAGATACGGTGTTAGTGACAGTAAGCCTATGCTCGCCTTTAACGAGCTGCCTGGCAAAAAGGCAAATGTTCTGTTTTGCAACGGAGTCCCGACTAATTTTAACATAGATTTTTTTCTCAATTCTTTCTTTCTTTCTTTAAGTAATGGCCTTCACGTTAGTATTTTGCCATTAGTCAAGTAGAAATTGGCTTCAAATTTTACATCAATTTTAACAAATTATAATTAGTCATCATGGGTAAAGCGATGGCCTCATTACCCAAGCTCATATAACGAGGTTTGTCGGCAACGAGGAAATACACGATACGCTAATTTCTTCCTGATTATTTCATTTGTGCACTTTCACTGAACGAAATTGTACAAAATGTCACCAAAATTGACTAATTTCACTCAATATCAACACGAAATTCAATAATTATGAAAAAAATTCGACCATGTTTTCTCTCGATAGCGCCAAAACATTTTTTTTTCTCAATTATACATAATTATGGTCTTTTCATCTGAAAAATATATTTATATTTCTCACTTGATACAGAATTTTGAACCATCTCAAAATGTGATATGTATTCTGTGTGGTGACTGTATCGTCATTTTCAAGTAAAACTTTGTAAAATTCTGCAAATAAATATTGAGCATGTTGTAAAACAAAAGAGAAAATCCTCCCGTGTATATTTTATTAGGTAAAGATTTTAAAACGAAACGTCCATTATCTGTTCAAATATGAAAAATAAAAGCCGTAGACACAGGAAATGCTTTTGTGTTTGTCAACGTCAAGTCCCCGAGCTCGCGCACTCAAATATGGAAAAAAGGAATTCGGTAGATTTTTTTGGCAAATGAGCCGTGTCCTCGCTGGTCTCTGTTATTAGATTAACGGGTCGATTTGTAATTCTGTGTGCTCATACATGTTTATTTAACGGAAATGAATCGCAATTTGGAGGGGCTCTGTTGTTGACTTTGTGTAATGTAATATTTATATTACAAACGTATCATATTCAAATAAACGCTTTCGTGTTAT
>NJDC01001571.1:353822-370236 GCA_002245475.1 Calephelis virginiensis
AGAGGTTTCGTGTAAAGTGATATAACTATAGCAATCTGTTTAGTTTAAATTAATCCAAGTCCGTGCTATTATCAATACAAGAAAAGAAAATAAAGTTTGTGTAAAATGATATATCTAATACGTACGTTGTGCGCCATTTTTGATTGGTGTGGCAGCGCGCGCAGGCACCTCGTCCTGTAGTTTGTGCGAAACTGATCCCGCGCGGGTGCCGGGCGCACCTGCATTCCTGCAGTAACGTCCCGCAGTTTGCCCGAGTTTACAACATGGATCACTTGACACATATTATTTTTTCAAAACCCTTTTAAATTTTTGCTAATTATTGATATAATTCCACTTGAATCACTTTACACAGAAAATTTTAGTCTTCTTTGTTTGTGAGCAATAATACAATATTAGTTGTACCCATGCAAAGTTCGAATGTACTTTGTGTCAAGTGATGTAACTAAACATGCATCAGATTACACCATTTTCGAAAGCAATAAATATATGTGAAAAATGATATGATTTGAGATACATCAATAGACACTTTTATGTATGTCATAACGAAACTATCGTAAACGATACATGTCTGCATGTATTTATTTACACAAAAAAATCTATTAAAACACGTCATTTCGTCATAGATGTATCATACGATCTCAAAAAGTAATGAACCTATCAAAATGTTGTTTAGACAGAAAAATAGAGTATTTTTTTCTAACAAAGATGCTACAATAATATCAAATTCGATATAAGTTTACTTATATCACTTTTCACAGGACACACAGAATTATTATCTCAAAACAATGTTCCTTTAGGGCAATAAACTAAGCGGGTAACGCCGAGGGCAACAGCTAGTTATTACGTAATTACTAATGTTGCAATGTAATTTCCCCGTGATGGTCCGAACTCCTTTGCAGAATAGACTATCTGCCTTCCTGCAAGGCAGCTCGTAAAAAGTGAGCATAGGCTTGCCGTCACTAACACCATGACATCTGACTAGGAGGTATAGTTTCGCAGCGAGTTGTCTGGATTGGTACCACCGCCTTACCTATTTCTGCCGCCATAACGTCAGTGCTTGCCGTTGACGTGTTCCGGTTAGAGGATAAGGTAGCCGATAAGCTTACTGTTGCTCGAGGCCTTTGCATCCCCGCCTCAGGTTGGCAGCGCACCATTAACACCGTTGGTGTCTCTAGGTGGCGTGAGTTCCTTACTATCAGGAAATTACCTATTCCTGTTGCCATAACGTCAGTGCTTGACATTGACTTGTGCCGGTTCGGATGATAAGGTATCCGGTACTTTACCTCGAAGCCTAACATCCCGACCTCAGGTTAGCAACGCACTATTACTACCTTTGGTGTCTCTAGGAAATCCGTCTGCTTGCTTGCATTCCAATATCATAAAATTAAATTTTGTGAATTTTTGTATGGTAGTATAAGCTACTACATACAAAAATTACATCCTGGATAAACACGATAAGTAGGCTTTTTTAACCTCGATGTATAAAATAATATGACTTACTGGATTAGGTAAGTAAATAAAGTTCAAGAACAAATATATGAACGTCAAATTGGACAGATAGCTGTATACAGACGTCAAATTGACACATCAATAAGCAAAATACCAACACATATAGGTAGGATAGCATTTATTTACATTATTATTAATATTAACCTTTGCTTGCCGCAAACGATCCCACAAGAAATAGCTACTGTGAAGGCTAAGCCTTCTCTAAGCCCTTACCATGAGTTCGCATAGATTACTTTTGTTAAGTTACGTGTCAAAATCTATGACACTTTTGGTCTAAAAATGTGTTCCTCTTAGTCACCAATACAGGCGCTGTTCAAAGTTTTCATACAAATAATTTACAGAGACGGTGGCGACTATAGTAAACTTGACAAGCGGTAAACTCATGGTAAGGGCTCTGTTTACTACTATAAAGTCCTCGTGAATACATCTTCGAACAATAACTAATAGGTTCTAATAATTGCAAATGTAAACAAAACTAATTCTAATGAAATCGGAGGCCGAGTAATACGCAACATGTACGTAATCTACGACATTAAATATTGTTTTGATGAGCGAGGTGGCAACGTCGCAATTGCGGATGCCAAATACGCGGATTCGTGGTCAAACTTAGCCGAGATATACGGCTGTGAATGTGTGTGAACGCGCTGCAGCAACGCTTCCCTTGCGCTGAGATTTCTGTGTGAACTTTTCAGCCATTCTATGAAATTTTTGGCGTCAAGCGATTTTTGCTCTACGGTTTGCTGGGCCTCATAGGACTTAAGTGCCACCGGCTAAAAAAGTGGCGTCCGGTATACGGACACCAAAAGCAGGTGGACGCCAGTTTAAATGTACTTTTTTCTTCAGGGGAAAATGCGTAAAAATCGAAGTGACATCTTGATGGCACGTGATCAGGTCCTACGTCCCTTGTGAGTAGTGTCAGTCGACCTTAGGCTATTGACACAAATGCACGCGTAGTTTGCTGTATTACATTATTTTACATTATTCGCTGTACATTATTAGTCACTTGCAATTATTCTATTTAAACCTCTTCAATGTACAGAATTAACTCTTCTACAATTTTACGGTATAATACAACCACCTTCTATACTTTAAAGTCAAAGTAATCAGTTCAAAGTATCCATTATAGAATGTTACAAACAAACTCACTAGCAGTTAATTCAGTATAAACAGATCGCCAGCACTTAGCCAATTATGCCCTCCGGTATCGCCTGTGAAGTTTGCGGAGGCTTACGTAGGATGATGCGGTGTTTGCTCTTCAAACATACTAATCCTGTCATATTGAAGTCGTATTATGATTATATTACCACAATAAACACAAACACGGAATAAATATTATCAATGTAACAATAAATAATACAGAAAAGTAAATAACACACATTTTCAAATTGCTACTTAAGTATTTTTAAGAAAATGCACAGAAAATACAAAATATCTTTCAATCAATCCATCAATCAAAAACTTTATTCACGTGAACCATACAAGTGGTACTTGTGCGCGTCGACATTTTTATATACCTACTACTACCGGATCGCAATCGCGGCCTCACACTGAGAAGATCCGGCGAAAGAAACTCAACGGGCTTGTCTTTTTTCGATATTAATAATTACATTATAAACTAGATAAAAAATACAACATTACAATTTTTTTAACTCACATGAAAGGTAATTGAGTATATTCACATTACAAATTGCAGTTTGAAACTTCTATCCACAAGCATGTTCGTCTTCCAAATACTCAGAGACCTTATAATAGCCTTTCTTACATAATTTCGCTTTCATAGATTTTTTAAACTTATTTTAAGGTAGATCTCTGATATCAAAGGGCAGCTTATTGTAGAAACGTATACATTGACCCAAAAAGGATTTATTTACTAATTTTATGGAGACGAGTTTTGTGTACGACTAGATTATTTTTATTTCTCTTATTTACATCATGAGCGTCACATTTTTTATGTAAACATACATAGGATTTTTTAACATACATTAAGTTCTTATAAATGTATTGAGAACTGAAGGTTAAAATATTTATTAAATGAATTTTTCCCGGAGGGAATCCCTTACGTTAAGATTATAAATAGCTCTTTTTTGTAATACAAATATAGTACTTATAACTGCAGAATTTCCCCAAAGAAGAATCCCACAAGACATTAGGCTATGAAAATAGCTAAAATACAATATTCGGGCCGTTTCAACATCTGTTAATTTTCTTATTTTTTTAACTTCAAACGCTGCTGAACTAAGCCTATTTGCCAGTTTCTCAATACGAGGGCCACATTGCAATTTATTCTCAATAGTTATACCTAAAAAGACAGTGGATTCAACAAGATCCAGTTTAGATCCATTTAGTTGTACATTGGTATCTACTAGCCTAACATTAGGCATTGAAAATTTAATACACTTCGTTTTGTTACCATTCAAAAGAAGATTGTTAACTGTGATTTATTGTGTTTTCACTTTAAATATAAGTGAAGTGTCATCCGCGAACAATACAATATCGTGGGTATCCCTTACGTAATAAGGTAAGTCATTTTAAAACACAAACAAGATACCAACATCAAAAACATGTGTAAGGAAAAAGCACTAAAAACAATAAAACAATCTTTGTAGGTAAGTACCTAGTTTATGATGTTTCTATAAGCAGAATGAACTGACTTACTACATCATAGAAATGTTTTTATAATTTTTTCTACGAGACAGAACTAATTCTTCTTACGGAACAGTATAAAATTTTTGTTGGTCCGGGCTCCTTTGCAGAATAGACCGTCGACTAGATGGTAGAGTCTTGCAGCGACTCGTCCGGATAGGTACCACTGCCTTACCTACTGCTGCCGCCATAATGTCAGCGTTTAGCGTTGAAGTGTTCCGGTTCGGAGGATAAGATCGGTTCGGTCCGGTAAACTGACTTTAGCTGGAGGCCTATCGCCCCGGCCTTTGGTGTCTCTAGACGGCATGAATTTCTTACCATCAGGACATATTTCTGCTTGTTTGCCTTCCTATGTCATTAAAAAAAGTTTGTCAGTAATACCAGACTTGCTTTATTCTTTTTAATATTTTTCTACAGGTATTAACAATACTGATTATTTTTGTTTGTTTTATTTCTCTTGTTGAGTTTTTGAAGTGATTGTATGAAGGATCGCTAGTAAAAATTTAGTGAAAGAATGACGGTGAATTTCACGACCAAGGATTTAACAATAATCTGTTAAGACAACATTATTTCAATAATACTAAATGTCACCGGAGAAACATAACCTAATGACGTATACTGTAAAGTAGACGACTGTAAAGTTGCTTTTATAAGCTTTGACCGTCTCGTTGGTCGAGTGGCTAGCGTACATGCCTAACTACACCGATCAACCGTGACGCTCGGATTAGGGGTAGGCAATTGTGTGATGCACATTTAGATGTCTGCATTTCCGGTTTGGGTGTTTATTTTATTTATTCTGGTATCTATTTAAGTATTTTTATGTATTAATGTTGTTGAATAATACCCATAATACAAGCATGTTATTTGCTTACTTTGGGGTTAGATTCAATCTCATTAAATTTCAATTCAAATTCAATATGTCTCTGTCATGTTCCATCCCTCCAAGTAGGGTCTGGTATCCGGTGGACTTGCACAATATATAGGCCTAACATCCTGGAAACAGGACTGCGACACACTTGTCTATAGGCCACGGTTTATTCTTACCATTAGGACAACCGTTTTCTAGTTCGCTCACCGCTTACATAAAAAAACGCGTTGCTCTCCGGGAGTGCTGACAGATGTGAAAACTTGCATTTTCGATTATTTGGAATGGTTAGCGAATAATTTTGCACGAATTGCTTTAATTATTCGTACGAAAGTACTATCATTTATGTGGTAGAATACAATATTCATTTATTGCGCTATCGTATTGCACTATTGCGCAAGCGCCCTGCGTCATCTTACGAAATTTCAGGTCACGTGTCCTGACGCGAGTTTAGAAGTTTTTACCTATTCCAAAAAAAGGCGCAACTCCGCTAAATAAGTTTTTACTTAAAAAATTTTCTTCAACTTTACATTATTGTCATTAGATCGCAACAGGATACATAACAGGAAACATTTTTGCTTTCAACGGAGGTTTTCCCCTCTTCATTATCAACATCTACCATGGTATTTTCAAAACATTTCAAATATCATCTGGATCCGAAGAGTGGATGTCACTTCCAGGGAATGCCGCTCTGCGGTACTTTTTTGGATCAGAATTGCAGTCAGGTCATCGAACAAGCACACGGCTCTCCTGATAGTAAGAGTCATTGTGGCAGCAGGAATAGGTAAGGCGGTGGATCCCTATTCAGGAAAGTTGCTGCACAGCACTCAACCACCAGTGGAAAATCCCCAAATAATTTATTTCTTGTAATTTAAAGTTAATTTTTATAACATTTATGAGAATAATTTACCAGACCTATTTACTCTGAACTCTACAACTTTAATATTTACTAGCTTGAAAATTTACCTTAAAATATTGTGTCCCAATAATGTCTTCCTGAATATGATTATTATTGATCAAATAAAGCTACGTTTCAAAGAGAATGAATAATATTTGACGATTTGTACCAAAATCGACTCTCAAGCATTGTGAATAAGTTTAAAGTTGCTTGTCGTTGTGTTTACTATGATTTTGATGGAACGCGTATGAAATATTCAATACAAATAAGCCTTTTGAATGGATCGTGCGGTTGGTACATATGGTTAACGTAAACAGATTAATTAACCGATAAACTTGCTATCTGATGGACCGAATATTTTGTCAAAGGTTAGCATCACTTTGGTAAAAGCAAGTATATCTCATACATTATATTGTTTCAGCCCCTGTTTCCGGCTTAAGTGAAATTTTAAAATTGTTACTTAATTTTAAGGAAATTTGTGGAGCAAACGGTATATTACATACAAGGGCTAGGATACGCACGTAGAGAAAAAGATGTAGATTCTTTTGCGTCAAGTTCTGTTTTTCACGTTAACAAATAGACATAACGGCAAGAAGCTTAAGCAAAAAAAAAGTTCATCAGCGGATTGCGTCATGTGATACATATGTGTATTACATATGTTTGTTTTTGATCTCTTTCTTAATCATAGCCTAAGAAATGAATAAATTTGTATAAAATTTTATTTAAAGTCAAATTATGTTTTTGAAATGGACAATGTTTAACTTTTAGGTACCTGGTAACTTAAGCATTCGCAAAATTATCTACTGCAACATACGAGTGCAAAATGTAATTGCAAACAGCTGTGTTTAGATCCCACCTAGTAAGACGGGTAATTTAATGGATTCCTTCATCAAAAAAGATCAGGGAACAAGCACACAGGTATCCTAATGTTAAGAGATAGCCATGGCCTATGATACCATAGATGTCATAGGTGTGTTGTTGACCTGAAGCCAAGATATGATGCCAATTGTGCAAGTGTACCGGCTACCCTATTCTTTAGGCCGGAACATGCAAGAATCATTTTGACAGCAGGAATAGGTAGGTAGTGGATCCCTACTTGGGCAATTAGCTGCACAGCACTGTACCACCAGTGGTGTTGTTGCTAATGACCTATGTTTTAACCTGTGCTCGCCTCTTGTAACTGCCTGGTAAAATGACATTCTACTTAGCGGACCCTTTTTTATTTTGGTACAACTATAGAAATAACAAAGGCAAAAAAGTTATCCGTGTTACAGCTATAGTCCAGTGGTTTTAAAACGGTCAGTTTAGCATTTGAATTTTTGCAACTGACAACTACAGTAGAATCAAAATAAGAAACCGATCCGATCTTACAACTGGTGGTAAAGTTCGTAGTCAAAGAGACTACCACGTACGGCGACTGACTGATTGACTGACTCACCCTGAATTGTTCTCCCTCTTGCCGTCTTTCTGGTGCGACGGTTGAACTGTCATCACATAGAGGGAGCTCCCAAACTGACCAATAAAATCAAAAACCTTGGAAAAGTAGACCTGGTGAAAAGTTGGTCGACGTCTTCAAGTAACGAAAGGTTGCATCTAGATTTTCGTATTCTTACACCATTACACATCTTCTTTTAGGAAGTAATCAAAACATAAAAAAAATCAAAGTCAAAAAACACAAGCACCACTTTATGTTGTCACCAAAGGCCACATTGCTTGCAGAACCGACAGCCGCTGGGGAAGAAAGGTTCTCGAGTGGCGGACCTGCACCGGAGGACGTAGTGTTAGACGACTTCCCACCAGGTGGACTGGTGATCGGTTCGTCGCTGGGAGTCATTGGATACAAGCGGCTGGTGACCGTGACTTGTGGCGTTCTTTGGGGGAGGACTTTGTCCAGCAGTGGACGTCCTCCGGCTGATGATGATGATGATGATGATGATGATGAGATGATGCAACGAGGAAATAAAAAAGGAAAAATTGTGAAATTCATTTTGGCGACTAAAAATATACTAAAAGCAGTTCACTTATCATCGTTAAAATTGTACAGTAAACGGTTAGCGGCAGTAGCGGCGCGGTTAGCGAACAGTTTTATGGGCAATAACTATTTCGGGCGGGCCGGGTTACGCCGCGTTATGCACACACCAATAAACTTGATCGTGTTTCGTTACGTTCAAACTTTTCAGCACTATTTTATGGTTCAGTGGTTTTAAATCGCAGTTTCACTAAAGTCAAATTTAAATGGATTTCAGGTAGCGGTTACTTTGATTATCACATTTTATGACAAAATTGTAATAAAAAATCAAAAGTATCCTCAAATGGTCGACTCGATCAACCAGAATTTGTGAAGGTTTAAGGTCGGCAACGCATCTGTGATACTCCTGGTGTTGCGGATGTCCGTGGGCGGTGGTGATCACTTTCCATCAGGTGATCCGCTTGCTCGTTTGCCTCCTGTTGTATATAAAAAAGGTCTGGTTTTGTTCAGGACTTGGAAAATAAACAATCACGCGGACTTTCTGATGTTCTAGATGTAGTTTCTAGATACCAAAAGCGGTTACAATGCGTATAAGTTAACAATAAGTTTACCAAATAGGAATACGGTAGTTAAACATCAATAATGTTATGGTGTGGTAACAGTAGTAGGTGAAGCGGTGGTACGAATCTGGTCGAGAGTTGACTAAGGTTTTCCTCCAACCTACTGAAGTAATGTATGTAACCAACAAAGAGGCGTTCATCTTTTACAACAAGAGCGTGGTAAGAAAACACTCGCCTTCAAATAATACCGGTACTTACAGCCATTCTATTTTTATTCTTCTATCATCTCGAGTAAGAGAGTTAAGCTTTTTTAACTGTGTTAGGAATTTTCGGTAAGCTTCTATAAACGACATACATACATACATATCTTCACGCCAAGTCCCTTACGGGGTAGGCAGAGAGTATCGAGTGCCAGACCTCACGATCCTGACAAACCTGTCTTGCTTTCTTCACATTCATTACCCTTTTCATACAAACACGCCGGTTTCGGAGACTCTTTACACCACCCTCGGATAATATCCGATTTATCTGAACGTGAAATGTCAGCCTTGGTTTCCCCGGGTACCTACATACATTCGCATAGTTTATCTGCTTTGTCAATCTTTCATCTGTCATTCTTTCCACATGACCGAACCAGCAGAGCATGCCCTTTCGCATTTTAACACCAACACTTTCTTTCAATCCCACTGTTTCTCGGATCTCACTGTTACGAATGCGGTCAGCGAGCGTTACACCACAGATTTTCCGTAGTGCTCTCATTTCGACCTACTTTCATGCTCTTTCTGACATAAACAACTCTCGCTTCCATACAATAACGTTGGAATAAGCACAGAATTATGCAAAGCGAGTCTAGCTTTTTGACTCAAAACCTCGCTTTGGAATAGCTTACCCAGCGCTCCATTCACACTATTCCCTGCACTCACTCTCCTCTCTACATCCGCGGTGTACCTTCTATCCCTGCTAAAAGCACAAGCAAGATATACAATTTCATTCACTTGTTCCAGCACTACATCATCAACCAAAACTCTTACATCCGTTCTGGCTACGTCTCTTTCAAACGACATTATTTTGGTTTTCTTCGCATTCAAATGTAAGCCCCTTTCTTTACAATCTCCTTCCATAACTGTAACCAGTCTATAAACGACAAAAACTCTTATCACGATTATTACATTTCTAGTGAATAATGTTATATCATTTATTAATTAATACAAAATAAAAGATTTCCGAAGACATTAGATTTGCTAAAAAAAAACGAGGTGAATTCTCGATCACTACTGCTGCAAGGTTTGCCAAGGATCCTTAAAGATGGTTGTCCAGTGTTCCTTCCTTCCTGTTTTTTCTTATATTTGTACAATAGCCTAAGAATTTTCTAAAGCACTTAACACTATAATCAAAGAAAAAATAATCCCCATCTTCTAAGTAATATTAAAGAGATGATCTTACCTACAAGGGCAAAACTGTTTTTTTGTTTTATGATATTGGAAGGCAAACAAGCAGACGGATTTCCTGATGGTAAGAAAGTCTCTCCGCCTAAAGACACCAAAGGTGGTAATGGTGCGTTGCCAACCTGAGGCCGGGATGTTAGGCCTCGAGCAAAAGTAAGTTTACCGGCTATCTCACCCTCCAAACCGGAACACGTCATGACGTTATGGCGGCAGGAATAGGTAAGGCGATGGTACCAATCTGGGTGAGTAGCTGCGAAACTCTACCACCTAATCTGATGTCACTGTGTTAGTGACGGTAGGCTTATGCTCGCCTTATATGAGCTGCCTGGCAAGAAGGCAGATGGTCTACGTAGATGATTACCACACGTCACCGCTCCACAAATCCGTAGATACCTAGCACACGAACTCCGCAGAACAGCGCGGTTGGACGGTGCTAGGTGCAGTTATATTAAATGATACCATGAATGTCTTATTTAGAGTTCTGCTTCGTAGAAATAAATAAACACAATATATTTTATGTTTTTTTACTACTCCATGAAAGGCAGACTGTTGGTACTAATGCTGTGTCCACTATAGAAAATAAAAAGAAAAGAAACAATATTTATTTGCGGAATTATATGAGTGCTACAAAGATATTACAAAATTATTTGGGCATTAAAACGCATTCTACCAACATGTGGTGTGTCAGTGCCAGTGACCTTGATCAAACTGATCACAACCGCGTTAAAACCATCCGCGCAGGATAACCGCTACGAACTCCGCTTCTCCGCTTCCGTGAGCGGTGCCGTGTGATAATCGTAGTACAAACGTCCCTGTCGATGATTGTATAAATTTAATATATTCTAAAATATGAAGAGAAATACGAAGTTTAAATACTAGAGAAATAAATATACCGTTATATAAATAGGGCGAGTCGTGTGCGCACGAACTTGTTTGTTCTCCACTTTACTGATGATGCTTCAGTTGCGAAGCGTGAAGTACGGACAGTTTTTAGTGGTGTGTGTATTGTCGGTGCTCATATTTTATGAGCTGTTTTACAGCTTAGTGGTACATGTGTGTTGTTGCATGGAGCTGGATACAATTGAAGTCTTTGGCTTCCTGTAAGTCCAATTCTCCCATATCGCACAGACTGCCCTGTTTTGTCGAGCCATAATACATACACATTTTTGGGCATGCAATTGTATATTAAATCATTTAATTTTAATTAAAAAAAATCTGTTAAGCATATTTTAATAGAGGTAACATTAAAATCTAATCGTGCACTACTAAAATATAGTAAAAATATGTAATTTCTTATAATTAACTCCCTTTTAAAGAATATATTTTTTTTAAGCTTTACCTCAAGCAAAGTTAGGTAATACTTATTTTTTTTGATTTCATATTTATAAATCCAAAAATAACATAAAGGTAGCAATTTGTTCTGATTATAGTTTTTTGGATAATATGTAAAGTTATCTGAGTTGTTTCGAGTAAAATTTGTAGCTCCGCCAAGAGTCGGTATTATCCAGATGCGATATGCAAATGGAGCTGGAGCCGTCACCCACTCCTCCTCGCCTAGGCAACACATAAATCATAGATTTCGCATACTAAAATACACCGGGTCGGTTCATCGAGTCGCAAATATGTAATGTCGAATGCAAAAATGGAAACAATATCATAAATGTTAGAACTTGAGATTAATATTTAAAAATAGCACAAAAATGCCTTGCCAGGCTGCTCGTAAAAGGCGAGCATAGGCTCACCGTCATAAACACCGTGTCATCTGACTAGGTGGTAGAGTTTCGCAGCGACTCGCCCGGATTGGTACCACCGCCTTACCTATTCTTGCCACCGTACCGTCAGCACTTGCCGTCGACGAGTTCCGGTTTGGAGGATAAGGTAGCCGGTACATTTATTTTATCTCGAGGCCTAACATTTCGGCTTCAGGTTAGCAACGCACCATTACCACCTTTGGTGTCTCTAAGCGGCATGAATTTCTTACTATCAGGAAATCCGTTTGCTTGTTTGCCTTCTAATATCATAAAAATAATAGCGAAGAGACAGATGGTCAAGTCAACTCATCGGACCCGGACTAACAAGTGGAAAACACTCTTCCGCAGTTCCGCAGCTATAATCATAGGTATAAAACATTAAAGTAAACTGTGGATAAATTAATAGCTTCTGGTGTCGACTCTATATTAAATAATAACTCTTCTATGCACGATTTTCCTTCGAGGCTGATTATTTCTATTTGAAGGAGATGTTACATAACTAAAGTAGTCAACACTTCGCATGGGCTGCGAATCGGGTGTCTAAAAAAGTCGGTCAAAATAAGTTTGAAAGTAATACAACTTATACAGTCGCGGTAAGTTTTCTTTCGTGCTGGCCAGAAATACACTATATCTGTAAAAAAACGCTTCTGTAACTATGCATTACCAATCAGAGGTGGGAATGTTAAGCCTTTTGCGTTAAAAATTATGACGACTACCGCCCTCAAAAATTTAAACACGATAATAGCGAACACTAACGCTTTGACATGAGCAGGTAAGGCAGATATATCAAACCAAACGTAATCATTTTATAGTTTTATTATAACATCTCTATTTTTTAGTTGCTCTATTGCTATTGCTATCTCTATTGCTTAGTATTTTTCAGTTTTTGTATATTTTTAAATGTATTTTTTACAGCAGAGAAGATAAACAGGCAAGTAGATTATTTGATGGTAGAAGAAGTATCAAAGTTAAGTAGCCAACCTTTCGGAAATCGGTATATTTTATATTCAACATTTTTATAATAGCATAAAATGTCTGCGATGTCTGAAGTTGTGAAAAGTTCGCATATATCGCAGTCACAGCGTGGAAATGTACATTACCTCGTGGAACTTACGATGCTAATATTCTTGGACCGGTGCCTTCGCCTCCAACTTCCACAATTTAATATTGTTTGTGACACGTTTGTTTTGAATACCGATGATATGTGCCTTCACGAGATCTACTATTTATTTTATAGATTTTCTTTCAAGATAGCTTTGTTATCAGCATATAAATATATCTTTGAATATTCAACTGGCACAGTGTTAGGCCTCCTTAAAACGTACGGTTGCTAAGTGAGCCAGCTCGTTACAGGAGTAGGTATTTGAAATATAGTGACCATGATTATGACCATAAGAATGTAAACAGACAATAGTTCACTTATACGAACCGTTGTATTAACTTAACCCGTTTAGAAATCTCGCATGTAAGCAGCCTTTTTATATTTGAATAGAATTTGTAGATTCATTGTATTTAAAAGGAGCTTGTTAACATTGTAACAGTATTTGGTGTAAATACTAATTAGTGACATTATGTAAAGTTTTATGTGACTGCAGTACTTCGCAGCGGCAGTGCACTACTACTTGAATAAAGAAAATTTGAATTATTGGAAGCAACGGAATCCTGGGGAGTATTTTGTTTTAAACGTATTGTTTATTTGCACACTAACATTTACTGTACTTCCAATTTAAACTACACAATGCACTTGCCACGTATCTTTAATAATAATTAGTATCTGTGTATTTTTACAATTTCCTGCAATTTTCAAGTAGGTACAGCTGGTAGTGTATTTATATAAGCTTGCTGTGGTTGATTAATCGTTACTAGTTTGACAAATTCTACTTGTTAGAGTAGTGCAAATGTTTATTTTCAAGCGAATTTATGCACAATTATAAGTTATATACATTGAACATTATAACATGGAATAGATAGATTTTAAGCATATACACACATAGAACAGGGAAGTTTATATTAACACAATTTCCACTATAAATTAACTCATTTTGTATTACCAACTCTCTCTGATCTTTATTTTCTATAAAAATTGTAGCATTTCCATTTTAATGGTGATAATTGTTATAGGATTATTTATAAATCAAAAAGAAATATAATTTTTAAACTTCTTATCGTCGGTGCTTAAAGGAATTCCATTCTAGAACCAATGTAGTCACTACATAAGTTAATTGGTTCTAAAAAGAAATATAAGCTCCCTTTAAGATTACTCCCTGAATTTAGTTGGCATTTCATTTTTTTTAATTTATTAGATAGCTTTTTGAACTAAAAGCAGAGACAATAAGTAAAGTAAATACATGGTAAATTATGGTGCAAAAACAACTTCATAAGGCTCAGATGGAACTCAAGGAGCAACGGGCTTTATATGAGCGGTTGTTAGCTAAGCGGGACGACAGTGAAGCCAAAGCACATAGTTTGGTGGCACGTAACACTTTACTCAAGAGACAACTTGTGGACATGTCCGAAGAACTATCTGCCCGGACGCAGGCAGAACGTGATCACCTACATCAAGTTACTGACAGCTTCCAAAATTTTTAGATACTTACATCATGAAGTAGAACATGAACAAATAAGGATACATCAAGAACATCTCGGTAAGGCAACACTGAATTAATCCTATCGCAAAGAGAAGAGACATAATCCCATCGGAAGTCGTTGCAAGTTGCTATCATAATGTAAACTTTAATAGCAGAACTAAATTAAGAAAAAAAAAGTATCTTCACGCCCATATCCCTATAGAGGTTGGCAGAGGTACAACCAAGGCACCCACGACTAGCCGGAAGACACTAAGTCCCACAATGTGATAGGTGGCAAGCCTATCGCCAACCGGGCACATTTCCAATCCCGACCAACATTTATTTATTAGAAAGTTGGAAAAATCCAATTTTCTTGTTGTTGGTCGACCCGGGATTCGAACCCAGGACCTCATGCAGTCAAGTCCAACACCCGGACCGCTAGACCACAGAGGCGATTAACTAAGAAAAAACTATTTGAAAAATTCAAAAGTATTCCAAAAATAATAAACATTATTTAAAACACATCTAAGGACATGTAAAATAAATCAATGACATTGAGGAGGCGGTTTAATAGTAATTGCTTAGAATATCAAAATAAAAAGATGAATGTGAGAAGGACACTCAAATACTGCAGCAGGAAATTATTTATGCAACTAATTTTTAAGATAACATTTCATTTATGTATCAGATAGCTGAAAAATATAATATTTAGGAGAACATTGTGGAAACGAACATGTTTCGTTTCTCTAGTGTATATGACTTATACTTTCCAAAATATTAAGTCTACAATTAAATGTATTATGCACAGAGTGTGACAGTCTCTTAATTAAAAATAAAACATTGACAAAAATAGTATAATATATTGTGACAAACTTGGCAAAAACATTAGTCCCATTCTTCATGAGAGCGAAATAAATTTATTAATTCGTACATAACATAAAAGAGTCTTCTGTCAAAAAAATATAATCAAAACACTGTTCTTGTTATTTGTATTGGTAGAAAGATGAAAGCAAATCCTACTGTCATTAAAATATTTTTAAAAAATTAACTGTTGATTTAATAAAGTTAATTTCTACCTTATAATAAGGGCTTTTCACAGGCTGAGAACAATATTAAATAATATAGCAGATAGATGTAATATAAAACTGCAAACATATGTATGTTTACAAAAAAATGAGATGTTCACGATATGAATTATGTACGCCATGTGAATGAAGATTCATTGACGATAAATAGTTTTGTTTAATAATGTTAAAACATTATTTATTTCAAATTTAGAAGATTCAGCGAGGCGAAATTAACAGATAGTTGAAAATTCAAAAATTATAAACTTTTTTCAATGCTTCGAACTACTTCTTACATTTCGTTTGTTGTAACTTTTTGTCCTTATATTACAAGTGTACTGTAATGTGTTAATTTTATTAAATAATTAAGACAAATATTTTACTATGAAGGTACGGAACGCATTATGAATAAGCTTAGATATTTTGTACAAACGGTTCTTCCTTGTTTACAACAAATTGTAACAAAAGAATAATATATTTGCACATAAGTAATGTAAAATATATATTTTATTAAATCAGGCGTTACTTTGCGGAAATCCATTATAAAAGATGTAAAATAAGCCTTTATTTTGCTAATTCCGCGTAAGCTTACGTGGAATTAGCAAAATAAAGGCTTAGTGAAATATATATAGAAGGGCAGGAGAATGCGGCATCGTACACAGAACTTGCTCAGGGAACATCATGCTAACTGAAACCCTGAGCCGGAGTACTGGAGACAGAACAGACCAAACACTTGGACTGGCTGTACTTGCGTTTTTTTTTTATAGAAGAGGAGGCAAACGAGCAAGTGGGTCACCTGATGGAAAGTGATCACCTTCGCCCACGGACATCCGCAACACCAGGAGTATCACAGATGCGTTGCCGACCTTTAAGGAATGAGTACACTCTTTTCTTGAAGGTTCCTAAGTCATAATCGTTTGGGAATACCGCCCTCGGTAACTGATTCCACAAAGGTGTTATACGGGGTCAAAAATGTCTTCGGAATCGCACAGTTGTAGACCGCCACGCATGATGGGCATGGTACCTTAAGCTTTGACGCGATGTCCGAAGGTGGAAATCAGCGGCTGGAATTAAACCAAACAACTCCTCAGAGCATTCCCCATGATAAATGCGGTAGAGAACACTGAGTGACCCAACATTTCT
>NJDC01001571.1:392906-404252 GCA_002245475.1 Calephelis virginiensis
CAAACCTTTGTTTTCGCTAAAATAAAAAAAGATCAGTGTACTTTAAATATGTATAGCTAGACTAAATTTCATTAAATGTTTCTCAAAGCAAAAACTTATCATAATCACAAAAAAAAATCTAAACAAAACATATGTTAATATTTTTTGTTGTGATACACAATCAAAGGTTTTACACATATCTAAAATACTTAGTTAGTACCTATAGTTACTTTTTAACTATGTCACAACATGCATGTTTACTTTATACTATAGACCTGTCTTTTTTATGTCCATATTATCATCATAATCATAAGATAGTATAAAACAAAGTCGCGTCTTCCTGTCTGTCTGTCCCTATGTTTGCTAAAATCTTTGAAACTACGCAACGGATTTCGATGCGGTTTCTTTTATTAGTTAGAATAATTCAAGAGGAAGGCATTTATGTATATGACGGCGCTAGTAGGCTGTAGCTCTGGCAACGGCATATTATTGAGTGGCGTTTGGTTGTCACTCAGGCGAAGTGTCGTGTCTGTGGTAGCGAGACATCCATCTTGAACCTCACCTTGAAACGAGAAACTGTTAACGCACCACGTCTGCAACAAATTGCCATATATCTAGTGAATTTTAACTAAGTAATATTATTACAGAATCGATTAAGTGTTAATTTAATGTGAGGCGAATACTTGTCATAAAATTTATGGGATTAATTACACAATGTTATCATTTGTACAAATCAACTGTTTTCTTCTTCTTTTTGAGCGTTCCCAGTAACTTTTCTGGAGGTCCGATCGCAAACAAATTCCCGAATCCCGGTCCCGGTATTTATACGATTTCGGGAACAGGATTCTGGAACATTCCATACCTCACTCCCGGGACCATAATTTATTGAATTTCTTTATTAAAATATACAAATACCATGTTCAGACATATTACAAACCAATTTTTTGGTCTAGATCAATCCTGGCATACATAGTTGTGTACCCGACTGCGCTCGGTTTCCATTTGGCGACGAAATTCCGCGATCTCAGCTTTTATGCGACCCTGCCCCCCTCAGCTCAGTATAAAATGTGAGGGCGCGGCGCTCCCGAAATGATTAACCACGCCATGTAATGTAAATTTAAAAAATTTGTTAAATTTGGATTGACGCAGAAGTCAAAATGAAAATTGTTAAATTTTCGAATTATTTAAATCCGTTTTGCTTTGAGAAAAATTGATGCCTTGATTTAATTCGCCTCTTTAAATCTACGAAAGCAAAATGTTCTAGTTTTGTTAAGTATTTTATTATCCGCCACATAAAAATTGTGCTTTATAACCTTGTGCAATCAGACTTCTACCGTTGAACCACAAGAAACAGGTAATTACATTTAAAAACTACTACTGTAGATAGTATAACTATTACAATGTACATAACTAAACATGGACATTAACAAAAATCGATTTCTTAAATTACCTACTTAACTTTATTTCTACATACCTATTCTTCCCTCCCCGTGGGAGTTAGAAAATGTTGCAAACAGATTTGTTAATATTATTAATTAGTTAAAAGACTAATATGTTTTTAGATGATGAGGCGGCTACTTCACTTCAAGAAAACATGACATTGATCATTCGTATGTCCTGCCCCTTCACTACCGCTTCAATAAAATTGTTGATACTTAAATGATAAGTTGGTATGTATAACTTTTGTTTAATTGTTGTGCATAGTACGTACTTGAAACTTGCACTCGTACTCTGTCGCCTCTGTGGTCTAGTAGTCTGGGGTGAGATTCGACTATATCAATCTCTGTATATGTGTTCAATTTCAAAAATAAAAGCAACGTTGCCCGGGACTGAACACGTGCCCGGTTGCCGATAGACTTGCCATCTGTTACATTGTGAGACTTAGATCTTCAGTTAGTCGTGCAAGAAATCCCACAGACGCGTTACTGACCGCAAGCAATAACTACGCTCTTTTGTTGTAAAGTCCCAGGTTCGGAATGCATTAGGTAATAATACCGTTGTAACTTTTTTTTTAATATAATATATTGATATATATTTTTTATATGACATTGGAAGGCAAACAAGCAGACGGATTTCCTGATGGTAAGAATATCACACCGCCTAGAGATACCAGAGGTGGTAATAGTGCGTTGCCAACCTGAGGCCGAGATGTTAGACCTCGACCTCGAGCAAAAGTAAGTACCAAAGCGTAGTAGGTGATAAGAAATGTCTTCAGAATTACAAGGTGATTTGTGTGTGCACATCAATGTGATGTGCAAACACAAATCTTTTAATTTCGACGCAATGCTCGATAGTGAAACGCAACGGAAGATACTGAGTCCTCCAATGTCTCAATTTTGACTTTCTCAAAGAGCGTTCGTTAATTCAATATTATTTTCATGTCACGGAAAACTCGGGTGTGCAGAGCAACTCATTAGCAGCAGCATTGTCCTAAACATCATGTTACATCTACAATTATGTAAATAATTAGTTAAATAAATAAAATGTGAATAAAATTATTGATTTTTTTATTATAAAAATCACATTGAATTCATAATAACGTGGAATAGCCTGCCTGCTTTTTCATTTTAAAACTTGGCTGTATAGATACCTTCTCAGCTTCTTCAGCTTACTTGCAATTAAAAAAAAATACAAATGTTAGATGTTGTGTTCGATTCTAGCATACGGTTTAACGCCAATGTTCCCCAGATGGCGGTCTGAACGTGTAGCTCTCTTACTATCGCGATCGTATGCAGATTACAGTTGTTACCTTACCCCTAACAACGTATCCTAATTTTATTTCATTCGGGTAAGTGAAACACAAAAAATTTTACACTTTATTAGCAAACTTAAACTTAGCCGATTTTTTGGCTATTTATGCTATGGTTCATGCTATGATAAGACGGTCCAAGTTTGTTAATTTTACCATTTTACACATATCTAAATCTAAACAATACAACACATTTTAAACACAAATTCCACATAAATTAACATTGCAAAATTACATACACAAAAACGCTATAAAACATTGTAAAACCTATTCCAAAACATCATTTTCCAAGTCAAAACAACTATACATACCAAAATAGAGTATATAAGCTCATAATTATATACAAAATCTCGTTATTTACTTGAGCTAAAATTACTAAGATATCAACATTTACATGAGTACAAAATATCCGTAAAGTATCGCGTGCCTTCCTTTGGGTCGGGTCACTCTCGCCGATGTTGTTTATGGTTCTCTATGGTCGTCCTGCACAATTTTTTTGTCCGCAATTTCTGAACTACAAAACTTTTGGATTAAAAAATAAGCACACCATACAAAAAATAGATGGAAAAATCTTTGGTCACGTGTACCGCACAAGTGGTACTTGTGCGCATCGGCGTCGCGGCCACACACTGATTGTTCTTGTGTATGAGCATCTTTGTGTAGAAAAACATACTTAGACTCTTTGATATCGTTGTGGAAATAAACAGTTTCCGTTCCATGTCTAGACGCAGGTGTGGGCTTGATACGAAAGGTATGCATTCTGAGTTCCAGTATAATCTCTGCTGTTGATGTGTGAGTGGTAGGTTTACAATGAAAGAACTCACCAGCCATCCTCACATGCTCACCACACATAAGTTCTGCTGCTAAGCGTCCCAAGTATTCCTTCCACGATGACCGCAGGCCGAGTAAAACGCTGGATGGTACTTCTGTGCAGCAGGGGTATTATTCGACAAGATGGCTGTTTTTAACGTCCTTGAAGATGCACTGACATACCGTTGGCCTGAGGATGGCGTCCCAAAATATGCATAGCTGGGTCCCACACAATTCTATCAGTGCCATAAAGATCTGTAATCTAAATCTGTGGTTATCGTATCAGGGCTGCCGAATCGTGTAACAATATATCTCGAAATCCTAAATATATTTCGTAAAAAAGTGTCAGTGAGATGGATTTGATTTCAGAGAAAAGTGTTGATTGATTAGAGTATTTTAAACGTTATGTTTCGTTTGTTGGTTCTGCGGCGAAAATTGTATGGTAAGTGGTCCGTCTCCTTTTACGATAAATGGAAGTTTTATTTGTCAGTTCACGAGAACGAATTCAGCAGCATAATAAATTCTCTTTAATTGACCTTAAAAGATTTATAAATATTTTCAAGCAATGCAATAAATAACATAAGTATAAAGGGTAAACGCCTTTCTATTTTCCATAATAGCTTGTACAAAAGCAACAAAGCAAGGGGTTGACCCCACTTATGGAAACATTCTAAATTTACCGCCACGAGCTGGCCAGGGGCTCTGCTGAAGACATCGCAATATTTTTGTTGCTTTTGTGTTTCTATTGAAGTGATTTTCTTTGTAGGGTTGCCAGCTGTTTTATATATTTCCATCGGCTATTTGCCCTCATCGTCATTCCAAGTGGTACGGAATTTCATAAATAAATAGACCTAGGTTCTGCAGAGTCCATATTTCAAAGTAGACCCTATTCCATTGAATTTGTTTACTTTAAAAGTGGATGAACACCCCTTATCGAAATAGTATTTAAAAAAACGGAAGTGAGTAGAAGGACTTGTTCCAAGAAATTTATGTTCCAAAAGATTTTGTTTTTCGTTTTTATACAATGACGCCGCCGGTATTTAAAGACTCTTGACATGAACCCGAGCTCCGAACTCGAATGTCAACATTGGTCTCCCCGGCCACCTACAGCCATTTACATGGTATCTTATATCTGTTTTGTCAATGTTTTATCTGTTAATATTTCCACACTAGTAAAAAGGAGCGATATCCTTTCTCATTTTTAAATCCATATTTTTTTTCGACCTCACTTTGTCTTCGAGCTCGCTGTTGAGAATACAATAAGCGAACATTACGCAACAGATTTCTTCAACAGCTCACATTTTTTTTCCATTTTTATATTTTTCCGCCATACGCAACTCTTATTTTTATAATAAAATATATTTGGGAATTAAGCATAAAATTAAGTAAAACGAGTCTAGTGCCGTGACTCAAAATCTTGCTTTTTCGTAGCTTACCCAGTTGGTTAATAATACATCTGTCGCAGGGAAGTGTCAATATAGAGTTCTCCGTTCACATTATTCCCTTCGCATATTTTCTTTTCTACTTCCGCGATGTACTTTCCATTGTAGATAAAAGCACTACCTAGATATTCGATTTCATTTAGACAAAAAACAAAATTACTTATTTATAGCAGCTATAACCCTAATAAAAATAAAATTGCAACTTGCTGAAGGTGAATTCTGATTTTTTGTAAAAAAAATAACAAAAGTTAAAATGACTCAAAATTTATGAATTTTTCAGAGTAGGTACTCAAATTATTTTTTCCTTTTTGTGTTTCACAAAGTCGCTGGCACTTAAACTAAGAAAATTAAAGTATAACCAGAGTTGTTCCCAATTTTACTGACAATAAGAAATGAGAAAGTCATCTCTTACATATGATTACCACCCCAGTTGAAAATAGTTGTTACTAATTCATAGTCTACTTTAATGATAAGTTTGTGATATATAACTTGTTGTGTAAACGGTAAAAGTTTTGGCAAAAATCGTGGGTAGTCAAGAGGGGGAAGGGCGGTGTGTCTGTGGCTCTTTCACGGGTAAACCGCTTTACCCGATTTTGATAAAATTTGATATGCATAGACACAAACACAAACATAGGCTATTTTTTAAAACAATCTACCTCTAAAGGACTACTCCAGTCCTTCGGGGGTAGAATTACATTCCAATTTAAAAAAAAAGAGCTAGTATGTAATAAATTTGATTGGAATAATTATAAAAGCAACCAAATTAATTGTTTTTTGTACTCAAAATCACAATGAGAATTAGGTATGTCCCTTACAGAAGTAAAAGAAATTTTGTAGACAGCTGCGGCCAAATTATATTAAATTTTGTTAATTTTTGTTGTGTGATATTTTTTTTATTTTTAATTTGCATAAAATAAAGAGCAGTATATTGTTACATGATTAATTGTAATTTGTTCTTTTTGGTCATTTGTCAAAACACCTACATATATATTTATTGCCTTGCTCTGCTTATTTATTGCTTAAAGCAAAGTGAGTACAAAATAAGTCTGAAGTAATAAGGTTTTTTGGTATATTTAATAGTAAATAATTGGTAACATCAATGGTATTGCGAATGTCCGTATGATGTGGCTTGTTTTTCATTTACCTTGTACTTTTTTTTTATGATATTGGAGGACAAACAAGCAGACGAATATCCTGATTGTAAGAAATTCACGCCGCCTAGAGACACCAAAGGCGGTAATGGTGCGTTGCCAACCTGAGGCCGGGATGTTAGGCCTCAAGCAAAAGTAAGTTTACCGGCTACCTTACCCTCCAAACCGGAACACGTCATGACGTTATGGCGGCAGGAATAGGTAAGGCGGTGGTACCAATCCGGGCGAGTCGCTGCAAAACTCTACCACCTAGTAGGATGTCACGGTGTTAGTGACGGCAAGCCTATGCTCGCCTTCTACGAGCTGCCTGGCAGGAAGGCATATTATGGTCTATTCTGCAAAGGAAAAAAATGTACTAGCCGACCTCGCGAACTTCGTGTCGCTTGACATTAACAGTTACTAATAGGTTATATGGATTAAAGTACTGTTTTTCCATTTTCTCTGTAATTTTTCCGGTTTTTCTTTTCATTATAACCTGCTGGCAATGGCCAACAGAATAAAAAAGAATTAGCACAATTGGTCCATCCGTTCAAGCGTTTTTATACAATATCTTGTATAAAAAAATTGTTTGTGGAATTATTTTGAATGTCTATGGTAATTTATAACGATTATTATGAACCGCACTTCGAGTACAATCGCGCTGCGTGATCTACGAATACTGCTACGACGCTACGACGTCCTCATCACTACGACGACCGTTCACTCAGTACTCACTTTTGCTGGCCATATTATACCTCTTACGACACTCACCAACGAGGCCAAACTGAATACTCGACACTTGACTTGACAGACACGTATTTGTGTTATTGATTAAGTGCCTACTGTTGGGAAGCCGTCACGGTAGTCGTGGTCACTTGACACAAATATACTATGCTGTCATTCGAAGACAGTTTCTAATAAATTAAATTACCCTTACATTGAAGGTCCACAATTTAAAGTTTAATGATAACACACTATAAATTTAAGGTTTTTCAGGGTTTCATAGATTCAACACGTTTGTCTTCTCTTCTACTTACTTTGCTTCCAAGCAAGTAGCAAAGGTGGAACCCATAAATATATACATAGGAATGAAACTAAAATGAATGGTTTTAAAGATAAACACTTCCAAATTGTGACAACAAGCGAAGTATTAACGAGGACTATTTTCAATGAATGCTTATAAAAGTAAATATTACAGCTTGGCAATAAATTTAGAATGCATTATCATTTTAGCCTTAACTCCCTTGTATTAAAATTTGGCTGGTCCTTTGAAAGTAGCCCTTACTTGCCTATTGCGTGTTCCACCTCATTGTAACACTTTCTTGTCACATTCCTTCACGGTTCATGCAACCAGACTGAGGAATTCTCTTCCCTCGTTTATTCGAAGAAGTGAAACACTATACTCTTTCAAAAAACAATTGAAGTTGCACTATCTGTCAAAATATACTTAATTAAATATAATATATATTTAATTGTTTTGGTCCATATACTGATAATGTATTAGTTTAAGTGTATTTTAGTTTTATTTGATTATATGGTTGTAGTAACCAGAATAAATTTATGTTCAAATTTTCTCTGTAGAGTTTGCTGTGAGAAATTTCTTCACGAGATAAGCTCGCCTATTGTACATTTTTTCCTAAAAATTGCTATTTATTTGTGTTATTTCATTTATGTACAATAAAAATTATTATAATTACCATTTATTAACATTACTTCTTATTTTCTAAGTTTATACATTTAAAATAAAAATCTACTAAAAATATAAACATAAAAAATATAATCCCTTATTATTATTATTTTTACTATTTATTATGATTATTATTATTAACCCTGTATACAGCTTCGTCCCTTATGTTTTTATAAATTGGAGCATATGCGTTATTCTGATGTATGAACTGTATAACCCATATTTACAAAATTTTCCTATTTATAATATTAGTGGGATGAGAATGGAAAGTCCATACTCGTAGGTTACTTACATTTTGATACAACTACTAATATCTACACAAGTACCCAAATATAATCGGTTACTAGTTTACAAAACCGATACAATGGTGAGCGTTGTTATGTCAGAAGGATGAGGCAATATAAAAGAACAGAGTAAGTCGGTAGTTACGAGTATATTCCTCACTTCTTGTGTCTTGCTTGACTTGCAGGCAGTAGAAGTACACAGTACACTGTAGAGTAGCAGTAGAGTTGGCCTTAAACTAATAATTATTATATTATAAGTAAGTATTAAAAGGCAGTAGAAGTACACAGTACACAGTAGAGTAGCAGTAGAGTTGGCCTTAAACTAATAATTATTATATTATAAGTAAGTATTAAAATGGCTTGGCACTGACTTCAAACCTATTAGTAAATTACACATATAAGTAACTAGCTGTTCCGGCGAACTTCGTTCCGCCCGTTCAGTTTGTATGGGAAAAATTAAAATATCGTTTTTCCTAGTTTCGTCACTGTTGTAATATTTTTTTTAAGTGATGTCAAAAACAATTTTGTTTCACAATAAAATGATCTTAATCAATAACACATTTATTTGGATAAAGATTAATATTATTACGTTGATACAACTCTTAACAATAATGCATTAATTTCGACTAAATTTGATTACCATAAAAACGGTTCTAGTGAGTTAATCTTAAAAGATAGACATATACTGTTGCAAACATTTTTTTAGATCATTTCAAGAGGAATTATTTTTTCATACATATATTTTTGGTATCTTGAACTGTTTTCGTAGCGCATGCGACGGAAGCCCTCAAGCATGAATAGTTTTCCCCGTTTTTTTAACATTTTCCGTTATTTCTTTGCTCCTAATAGTTGCAGCGTAATGTTATTTAGCCTAAAGCCTTCCTCGATAAATGGTCTATACAAGACAAAAATATTTTTTTAATTTGAACTAGTAATTCCAGAGATTAGCGCGTTCAAACAAACAAACTCTTTAGCTTTATATATTAGCATAGATAAGTATTGATATACTCGTATATATTCAATCTTTATTATTTTTTATTTTTAGCTTTGAAGTCGGTTTTTTAAAGTAGTTATTTTTATTTCATACTTTTTAGTTTATGGCTGATATGATTATTATAGCATGGGATAAACCTTTATATAATATTATACCTTACTAAATATATTTATAGTATGTTGCTGAATGCCGATGGGTCTGTAATCTTGTCACAAAGTCACCATGCTGGATCAAATTCGCTTGCGAGATTTGATTCAATTTAATAAAAATAATATTGAGATGGGTGAAAGTAGATATAAAAATGCTCATTAAATAAAAATCAATGGACCTACCTGTATAATTTTTTTTCTGGGACCAATTCGAAACTATTTTGCATTAAACAAAAAAATAATTATATTAATCGGTTAAGAAACCTCGGAGAAATCAGTGTACGTACATAAAAAAAATACCGACCGAATTGAGAACCTCCTTCTTTTTTTCAAGTCGGTTTAAAACAGTTTAAAACTCTTTGTCTCCTTGTCTGTGCTCATTCATAAAGCAGAAAAGATTTTGTCCGACGGTGAATAAACAGATATATTGTATTCTGTGAAACCCTAAGGCAAGGGTTGTGTTTGGTGACAATCAACAAAATTATTCAATTAATTACTATAAGACCCATTTAATTATTCATTACATTTGCATGCCGTCACGGACAACTGAATGACCGACAATGGACCGGACATCTTTGTCCCCTAAACAAAAAGACTGACGGCCAAACATTGTGTATGTAGATTGGATTTATATTGTAAGTGTTAATGGATTGGGTATTGTTATATGTTCATTGATTTTGTTTACTTTGGATAATGCGACTGTATGGGTTTATGTTGGTTCTATTTAAAACAGCTTGTCCTGTTAAATCACACTACTGTCGAATTATTCCATTTTTAATGAACAAAATATCGCAGACATCTTTAATTTTTAAGTGTTATTTATACAACAATAGTTAAAGTACGTGGTGATGCCCACCTGGTTAATGACCCCACAGTGACATTTTTCCGCGACAAAAACTATCCTATGTGTCAATCCAAGTTATTCTCATATTGGTAGGCATAAAAGTTCAAGCTCCGCTACGATATGCAAAAGGATTAACATAAAACAGTTCCTCGGAACATTCTTAAAAATTGATGCGGGAACAATACTGAGTGAATCAATATGACTACGCAATGCAACCTAACGCCAAAGAAACAGGTCCGTCCAATCAAACTCAAACTCTAAATCTATTTATTCTTACAAAGATTCTTGTGACGTGTCTATATAATTCTAAAAACTACCACCGGATCGGAACGCGACCACACACTGAGAAGATCCGGCGAAAGAAACTCAGCGGGTTTATAGTTTTTTCTTATAAATAAAATTTACAAAAGTATATTACATATAATTAATTTGTAGAAATTGTATGAGGAGCAAATAATCCCAAGCATTTTTGTCTTCTAAATATTCTGAAATCTTACAATCACCTTTACCACACAACTTAGGTTCAATACATTTTTTAAATTTATTTAATGGTAAGTCTTTAATATGCTCGGGAAATTTTCTTCTTAAAACGTATACATTGGCCCATTGACCTCTAGGGGTCAATCTGAAATTGTCCTCTCACCGATCCGAGATGTTCTACGTTGAATGCGGTAAGAAAGAAAGTAGGTATTGCGGAAGCCCTGCCTTGAGACTAGAATTACAGTACTCAATTTATAGTTCCAACCTGCCAATATTAAAGACACTTGCATAGGATAAAATACTACGTACGTGAGTATATAAACAACTAGTTGTATAGTGTAGACAGTAAGTGCTTTATTTTTTTATGCGGAAGGTATTAATTTATTTCCTTTCATTTTGAGAGGTCACTTGAAACAACATCCTTAAAAATAATAAGCAGTGGTCATGTTTTGTTGTTGATTTTTAACTACTCTCGTAACTGTCGCTTTATCCCCGTAAGGAGGCAGGGAAAAAGGTACAGGGGCGTTAGCCCCTCAGCCTTGGTTTTTACCGCTGGCTGTTACAACAGCCAGGTCGTTCGATGTGGAATTTCTACCCTTGGTCAAATCCGGTGGTTTTGCCCTCCTCTTGCACCGCCCTAGATCTTCACGTCACCCCGTGCGATCAGCCCTACCAGGCGGAACCTCGGGGGGGGAAGCCCAGCAGGAGCGATCAGCGAACGTGGGTGACGACTTAGTAAGAGCGGTGGGATAGGGGGGCTGTTGAGTTCACGTTAGGTGCGCGGGAGATCGCGCGGGT
>NJDC01001571.1:414827-427225 GCA_002245475.1 Calephelis virginiensis
CGAGATATAGGTACTCAAAGTCGTAACAATACTGTTCCCTGCTGACGGGTAGGGTTGCCGGTAGATTGGCATATGTAGCCTAAGATAACGGCTGCAATAAAACGATGCACTAGTATTTCCCCAATAAAACTACAGTTTCCTTATTTCTGGAAGTTTTAGATTACTTTTATTGTTTGTTTTCCGAAGGAAATGTCCAGAGTGGAGGAAGGAGTATAGCTGTGGAGGAAGCCCGGCAGTTATGCCAGGATCGTGAGGCTTGGCACTTGATACTCTTTGCCTATCTCGTAAGGGACTTGGCGAGAAGGTATATATGTATATATGTTTTATTGTTTGTGAATCAATACTAGCTAACTTACATACCTAAACTTAAGCTCTGTAGTTCTTCTAAGTAAGTCAGAGACGAAATCGAGATTTTACATGTTCATAAAATTAAAGTACGAGTTGTGCAACTGAAACTTAATATAAATAAATCCCTGGTGTAATCAAAACCCAGGTTATGAAGATTGAAGACACAGACGAAACGCTTCGGAAAAAGCGGTGTTTACCTTTAAATGTTTAATACAAATAGGTAGCTTAAGTTATTACGCATGAACGATTGCGTCGGTAAGCCATTTAAATAATAATAAAAAGGGCAAATCCGTGGCTTCGGACATAGGGAGTGAAACAAACAAAATAATTTCCTGAAGAAAGGTAGTGCCATAATGTAAATACCGAAGATGTATAAAATAATAGGACATTGCTAACGTCCTGATGGCCGAACCTGAAGGCTAACAGACGTTAAACAGGCAATTTATACCGTTTATGTCTTTTTATATTATTATTTTTAATTACTACATAGTATAAAACAAAGTCCGTTGTCTGTCCTTATGTATGCTTAAATATTGAAAAAATACGCAACTGATTTTGATTTGTTTTTTTTATAGATAGATTCATTCAAGAGGTAGGTATATATGTATATGTAATTTGTGGAACGTAACAGCGAAATGTGGCAGGGAATTTCTCTCATACATCGATAAAAAAGTTTCACTTCAATAAATAATAATTTAAAAACGGACGAAATCGCTTTTGTATCTATATGTACTTACATTTGCGATCTACACCGAGCTGATAATAGAATGAAACATATTTTGTATTAAATTTATTATAAATAACTTGTTAAAAATGGTTTGCTTAAAAAATATTTGAACAGAATATTTTTAATCAGTATTTTTGACTACTTGTTTCTTAATTTTCCGTTTTTTTGCAGACTCTATCAATACAAGAGCCCTTATGACGATATATTTTTTTCTATTTCTTGCAACTCTGGTAAATAACAGGCAACCCAACATCTGCACATGTTATACGTCTTTTACTTTACGTTAGGAAAATATAAAAACATTATCCCGATAATACAACATGTGGTTTGGAAAACACTGAGTCCAAGATTGTTTTAGGCAACCCATTTTTAATATATATTTTTAATAAGTATACTAAATTTGTTATAAAATATGTTTAGTTCAATTATCAGCTGTGTGTAGCTAGACTTAGGTTCGGATCTTAGAACTAAGATTATTTAAGATTGTTGCATTTGCTATGGCAACCTTTTCGCAGGCAAGGGCCACAAGGCGGCAAAATAAAGTAAAGGTTGGCCACTCTTATTATATTGACCCTAGAAGCCAAATGTACCTACGTATAGTAGTAGTAGTAGTAGTAATTGGTCACATCCTATACAAAAAAATAAAATGGGTGCAGAGAAGCGAGTTCTTATGGCTTTATTTTGACATTTTATAACATATTTACAAAACATTAACGGGCCGCAAGTAAGACATCGGCGGGCCGCAAGGTGCCTGCGGGCTGCAAGTCGCCGACCGCTGATCTAGACCATTTATTTTCCTGGCAACGGTTAAAATGGTGATTGTCTATGGTATATAAGACTAAAATTAGTATCTTTTTAGATTTGTTCATAACAAATTATAAAGTTGTTAAGAAACACAAATAAGTGCTTTTATTTAAATGTTAAAATAAATATAAATATTTCATTTGTATAATCTTAGTTAAATATTTGCACACCACAATGCAGCAGGTTTCTTTGGTATTCTTAAATACCACTATTATAATAATTTTTTAACCCACAATATGTTCCTCAAATAAATAAAATTCCGTTTTAGTTACAAAAAATAAAAAATGGATGTTTTGATTTTGTGTGAGATTAAATAAAAAGAATTAGTTTTTTATGGCATTGACAAGCAAACAAGCAGACAGATGGTAAGTATATCGCCTACCTTATCCTCCCCAGCGGAACACATCAACGGCAAGTACTGACGTTATGGCGGCAGGAATAGGTAAGACGGTAGTGCCAATCCGGGCGAGTCGCTGCGGAACCCTACCACCTAGTCAGATATCGAGGTGTTAGTGACAGAAGCCTATGCTCGCCTTTAACGAGATACTTAGAAAGAAGGTAGATGTCTATTCTGCAAAGGCGTTTGGACCAACACGGCTAAGTATACAAAATAAGCAGAAAAGAGTAAAAGGATTTGCCTCCTATTCTGCAAAACCACAACAAATTGTATCATAATCCGTCTCATACATTAAGAGTGGTTAACGAACAAATTAAATAAAATTATTTTTAAACAAAAAAGAAAACCGCCTTCAAAAACTCTCTAAAACTAAAAAGGATGAAAAAAAATAAGTGTTTATTCATAGGTTAGTTTCGTCGATATCTTTTGTTGTGGGCTTGTAAATATTTTTGGGTAGGATATAGTTTGTACACATAATATAACAAATTATTTCATCCTTTTTAGTTCTAGAGAGTTTTTGAAGGCGGTTTTCTTTTTTGTTTAAAAATAGTTTTAATTCTTACTTTTTAGGTGGTACAATTATAGCTGTGGTGGTTTTTTACCAACCGTACTTTTAGGTGTCAGTTCACGTATCATGTTGAGGCGGAATATCACCATTTTCTGATGGGCTCGTTAATGGGACTATGGGTGTTGTGAAAGGATTTAAATGGTCAGCGCTACGCAGAGATCAATTGAAAGAAGGCGAAATGCCTGATGCTGTGCTCATTAAGTTCGACGACGACACAATAGGTAGCAGATTAAAAGATTTTGATGGCTTTGTATTCATTCCACCAACGTGTGCTACATTCCAAGCAACTAGAGGCTATGGTGACGTTGAGCGTCGAATGCACCTCTGATTTTGTGCTGGGCTGTAACAGTGCACAAGCTACAGGGGACAACCCTCGATAGAGCTGTTATAGAAAAAGAAACTTCGCGAAGGGCCAAGTGTACGTCGCTCTCAGTAGAGTCAAAACTTTAGATGGAATAGCTTTGTCGGATTTGGAAGCCTCCAAGCTGTTGACGAAACCCCACGATGAACGAGCCTTAGCAGAAATGCTCCGTTTAAGAAATCTTATTTCCGTTGAAGAAGAAATCTAATACTCGTTCATCGTTGGGTATATTTATGTATGTTTAAGTTTAGACTCAACACAGAGAGAGCACTACATAGATTATACTACAATTTAAGCACTACTAACATTTTTCAAAGTAAGTAGAAACCCTAAGGTTGCCCATTTTTTTAAATAGTTTCCTCGATTTCTCCAGAATCCCTTCATCAGATCCTGACTTCCTTACCATGACACTACCCTTTCAAACAAAAAAGAAATTATCCAAATTGTACAAGCTGTTTTTGAGTAATCGCTGAAAATTTTCATTATTAGGGATGCTCATCGTCATCAACTCATCGTTATAAGATGACGATTTTTATACGTAAAATCCCTCTCAATTGATAAAAAGTCAAGAAAAACACTGTGCTTTCATACATTTTTTCAGGGTTGCCCTCGATTTCACCATCCATCATCAAATCCTGACTTCCTTACCATGAGACCATCTGTGAGGTACACTCTTCTAAACAAAAAAAGGACTGTCTCAACTCTCAATTGATAAAAAGTCAACAAAAGTTCTGTGCTTCCATTCACATTTTTTCAGAAATGCCCTCGATTTCTCCAGGATCCCATCATCAGATCCTGAGTTCCTTCCTATGGGACCACCTGTGGAGCTTACTCTTCCAAATAAAAAAAAGAATTTTGCAAATTAGTCCAGCCCTTTAGAAATTATCGCTGAACATACATAAAAAAACTAAAAAAAATATCGCGATGAATTAAGAACCTCCTCCTTTTTTGAAGTCGGTTAAAAACAGACAATAATGATGTAATCATATCCACATTTGTATTTTTAATTCATTTTTAAATGTTTTTCTCGTACAGAATCCATTTTCTACATTTTTATTTTAATATTAATATAGATTAATATTTGTACACAATCTCAGCCAGCCGTAATCCATCCTGGCGCCATTACTCAGGTTTCAGGTTAGGTGTTATGTTTGATAGCTAGACTAAGTCTAGGTTGGGGCCGTGATTAACGACCTCCTGGCGGTGACGTGAGGCCCGCGAGGTGAGGCTATCCATTAATACATACAGTCTGATGCTACAACATTTATTAATATTAGAACTTCCATGGATTTTTATTTTGTTTTTTCATTCCGAGCTAGACTGGAGTAAATTATAGAATGAATGTTTGTAGTTAGAAGAGTACATACATACATATTTTCACGCCAAGTTCCTTACGGGGTAGGCACTGAGAATTTTGTAAACTTAAATCTCTCCTTTAAATAAATAGGCGCAAATGGATCAAAGATAATGGAGTACAAAAGGGAGAGGATATAACAGTTCCGGCGAATGTTGGTAGGCAACCACTTGAGCTTAGCACGAAATTGAGAAACGTGATCATATTTACGCAATGAAAATATGAATCTAATACAAAGGTTCTGAAGACATTCGAGTTTATTTATTTGCTCAACAGTGAGATTTACGTAACTAGCATCAGCATAATCTATGATTGAAACTAGTAAGGAATCAAGCATAACCTTGGTAGGAATTGGGAGCAAAAAACGAAGACGTTTCAACGAGTTCCAAGCACGATAAATTTTTCTACTTACCTCCTGTAGTTGCTTAGTCCAAAAAATAGAATTATCTATAAAAAATCCAAGATTCTTAACGGAGATACTATAAGGGATAATGACATTATTTAATCTAACAGGGGGTACAGTAAACCAATTCATCTTATTAATAAGTCCAGAGCTACCAATAATAATGACTTGAGTCTTGATTGGATTAAGTTTAAAACCGAAAGATTTACTCTACTTGTCGATACTGACCAGATCACTATTGGTAAGGGTAATGGCATTGTTTAAGTTCTGAGAGACAAGAGTGCGTGTAGATTTGAAGATCATCTGCATGAAGGTGGAAAAGAGAATATAAGGACTAAGTTACAGAATTAGTGAAAGATGAAAACAAGAGAGGGGACAAAACTCCACCCTGAGGCACACCGCTAGTGAGAATGGACTACGATGACATAGCTTCGCCCACTTGAAAGATTGTCTCCGTCCCTGTAGATAACTTCGAAACCAGTAAACAGAAGCAGGAGATAAATTGAGACTTTCTAATACCGCCAATAGCACGTCGTGATCCACAGACTTGAAGGCATTACTAAAATCAAGTATAGTTTACATTGTTAGCATCTTGTTGTCCATAGCGAAACGAATGTCATCCGTAATCTTTACTAAAGCAGTGGTCGTGCTGTGCCCTGAGCGGAAACCGGACTGAAGATCATTCAATAAATTTTGGGAGTTAAGGAAGGAAGACAATTGATGGTGAACTAACCGTTCCAAAACCTTAGACAGGAATGGTAGAATAGCAATTGGTCGATAGTCAGATGGAGCAACAGGATTTGATTTCTTAGGAAGCGGAATAATTTTGGCGTTTTTCCAGGACGTGAGAAAAACTTCAGTGGTGATTGATTGGTTTAGAATATAAGTAAGAATTGGACAGATAATATCAAGGATAGGAATAATCATATTCCGGCCTATCTCATCACAACCGACGGCATTAGAGGATATAGATAAATTATCGCCTCTGTGGTCTAGCGATCCGGGTATTGGAATTGACTGCATGAGGTCCCTGGTTCGAATCCCGGGTCGGCCAACACAAAGAAAATTTGATTTTTGCAATTTTCTAATAAAAAAAATGTTGGTCGGGATTGTAAATGTGCCCGGTTGGCGATAGGCTTGCCACTTATCACATTGTGGGACTTCGTGTCTTCGGCTAGTCGTGGGTGCCTTGGTTGTACCTCTGCCTACCTCTTCGGGGATATGGGCGTGAAGATACTTTTAGATAAAATATTTTTTTTGACATCATTCTCAGAAAACTCCTCAAAGGAGTAGGGTACAGAGTTCGGTCTAGGGAGGAATGCAAGATATTTCCGAGTATGAGACTTAGTACCATAATCAAAAGCAATAGCTGGGCGAAGAAAATAATTGGTTAAGATGATTGACATCGGTATTTTTAGAAACATTGGAATCTGCCTTACCCACTCTCAAGCTTCTTAAGAACTTCCACACCTTAGAGGCATCACCGTTCGCAACCGACTTGTGAAGGTAGCGCCTTTAAGCATCACGGCATAAGGTGTTGCAACCGTTTCTTATTTTCACATACATCCCTCGTATCTCAAGGGACTTCATTTTTTATATTTAGCGAAAACATTATGCTTTTTATTAATCCTATTACGAATATCATCTGTAAGCCATGGAGCCGGGAGACGTTTCACGTTTTACAGGTTTAATTGGTGCACGCTTATTATATAGCTCAAGGAGAAAATGATTGAGACAATCAACTTTTGCATCCATAGATATTTCAGCTGTTACCGAGAGCTAATCAATGTTATTGGCATCAGCGCGTAAGATTTCAACATCTATCCCACCAAAACAACGCCTCAGAAGAACTTGAGGCATTAGCTTTAATGGCTTTAATTTAAAACTCACAAATAATAAATCGTGATGAGGAAAATGCGCACCATCACACTGACTATGGGTAACAACTGAACTAGGGGAAGAAACTATAATGAGGTCAAGAAGGGAAGGTACACAATTTGGTTTTGAATGAGTGGCTCTAAGTGGAAGCAAATGCAAATTATGACTTTCTAATTTTTTAATTTTTAATAAGTAATAACACATCACACATAATTATTAATACGATATTGGTATGACGAGTAATTAATCCCAAGCACTCTTATCCGATAAATATTCAGCAATGGTATAGCCTTTTTTATATAATATCACTTTGAAACATTTTTCAAATTTATTTAATTGAAGGTCTTTCATATAATCGGAAAGTTTATTGTAAAAGCATATACATTGCCCCATGAAAGAATTAATTGAAGGTCTTTCATATAATCGGAAAGTTTATTGTAAAAGCATATACATTGCCCCATGAAAGAATGGCTTACTCTCTGTAGACGAGACACATGAACAGCAAGATTGTTTAACATACCTCGTATTCACACGATATATTATAACATAGTTTATTTTAAATGAACATAAATTCTTCTGAACATAGTTTATTAAATTTTCAAAGATGTATTGGGAAGTTACAGTTAGAATATTAATTTCTTTGCATTTTTCTCTAAGGGAAACTCTTGGGCCTAAGTTATAAATTGCACGTATGGCCCTCTTTTGTAAAACAAATATAGTATTTACATCGGAAGAACTCCCCCAGAGACGAAGTCCATAAGACATAATGCTGGGAAAATAACTAAAATAAATTATAGCAGTATCAACAACAGCTAACTGTCTCACTTTTAACAGCATATACTGTCTTTAGGCCCTAATATAACTTTTTATCTATTGTCATCCCTAAAAACGTTGTGGAATCTACAAGGTCCAGCTTGTTTCCTCACATTAGGCATTGAAAATTTAATACATTTAGTTTTGTCCATTCAAAAATGTTACGGTTAAAACATAATAGAGGACGTTATTACGTAGATCATTTAACCAATTTGCTTTAGGGAAACCATCCATGCATTGACAAAAAACGCAGTGTCCGTACTGCGTAAATAATAATTACCTAGCTACTTAAATGTTTTCGTATATTTTTTATGTTAATAAAACTAATTATACAAAGATAATTTTATCTTTTATGTTTATGTTTAATATAACTCGCATCCATAGCAACTTTAGGAATCATCCCGTTTGTAGCAGCTATAATATCTAAGATGAGTCGGCATGTCTCCGTCCTCAGTTGCCACTTGAACTGTCAATTAGATATTATTGACTGGATGATGGACGAGCTCACCTCGTAAGATAACCCCCCAACTGCGTACAGTTTACTTCTAGTCTGATCGAATTTGCAAATAAATCGATATCTCATATATTCTGTAATCTGTATCGTCAGCACTTGGTGAAATTTAATTATAATTTTGTGTCTTCAATATACGATGAGAGAGCTTGGCACAGCGGTGCTATCATTTCGGGAGCCATTACAAAACTATACTTATCTAGGAAAGCCACGGCAGTCATTTGTTCCCCGAAAAAACTTGGCCGGCTGAAGAGACCCGTCACCTACACGGGGGTAATTATGATAACATCATGATCAATAAACAACGACGGGTTGCACTCCGGGAGTGGCGGCAGAAGTGAAAACTCTTGAATTTTAGCGTTGTGCATTTCTAATATCTTGGAATGGTTAGAGAATAATTTTGCACGAATTGCTTTAATTATCTGTATGAAAGTACTATCATTTATGTAGTAGAATAAAATATTAATTTATTGCGCTATCGTACACAAACGTGACAACACGAACATTCGCTAAAGTACTGAATTTTCGATCAGGTTACGTGTCCTGACGCGAGTTTAGAAATGTTTACCCTGTCCAAAAGAGTGCACAACACCGCTAAGGAAGTTTTCAGAACGAGTTATCGCTTTATACGAATACTTTATAAATATTACATACTATTATATAAATACAAATGTTAAAAAACCTCTTCGTTTCTGTCATCATATTCTCTTTAAATTGTTCAGTTTCGAAGCGGTTTTTACAGCAAGAAAAAAGTTAAAAAAGATGACGTACGGACTGATTATTTAAAAAAATGTTATAAACTTCATCCGTACTAATTTCCATCAGGTCGTTGATATTTGTAAGAAAACCATTGGTAGCGTTATAGTTAGTAAAATAAACAAAGTGCTAATTAAAACTTCAAAACCCAATAATATAAAAATAATCAAAGGCGTCACGACAATAACTGCTTTCAACTTATTGAAATGGAATGTTATTAAAAAATGCGACGTCAAAGAGCCCGAGCACCAAACGTAATAATCGTCATATCTCAAAGTCTTTTACACAAAAGAAAACAATCACTTTAAAGAGTTAGGAGTGCATAAAAATGGCTTTCGGGTATTTTTTACCCCTGCCGTTGCGAAAGGGTTAAAGATTTAACCCTAATGGCGTTGACAGTAATTAATAGCAGACGTCTTTGAACTTTATACTAGGAAATATCTTTGAGTAGAGTATTCAACATTTTCAAATGTCCTCAAAGTTTCACACTTATTTAAAAATAATTTCAAGGGAGGGAACAAGCACACAAAAGACATGGGCCAATTCGGCCCTGAGGAAACAAGCATAAAATAAGTTGAAGAGTAATTATTTATTTTTTATATTATTGTCTGAATACGTGTATCTAACGGACACTTACATAAGGTAAGCGTTTTAAAAAGGACCACAATTGTTTCTTTATTAGCGGAAGTCGAAATCTTTTTTCTATTTTTATAATTTTAGACGATATGGATACTTGTTCGTCCAGTCGGCTAGTTATACGTTATATTAAAATAATTATACATACATACTATTAATAGGCAACAGTCGATCTGTCAAAAGCAATTTCGATCAGCTGTATTAATTTTATTAAAATAAATTAAAAAATAATATATTTCAGCAATAAAATCGTGAAAAATCAAATCGTAATCATCCATAGTTAAAGTGATAAATACAAAACTTGTTGTGAAGTGCTTAAAAACAAAATTTAAAAGTCTGACATTGTTCCAATTGTATCCAACCAACCGTTACTTGTACCTTTGTAAGGTTAAAACTTTTATTTCAAAGTTTGGAGCTATAGTTGAATTTTAATAATAATCAAAATGAATTAAACCTTTGCAAATGTTGATTTCGAAAACGTGGAATTCAGCACCGTCACCATAAGAAAAAAGGACCGGGCAATGTTTACCGAGTCGGTAATATCTTTTGAATCATCCACCTCGAATTATCTAGTTAGAAGCTTACCTACTCTAAGCGACAACCAAATGAAAGATCTACATAAAGAAATCAACTTGTTAAAATGCCAATTAGAAAGTGCTCATCGAAAAATAGAAAACCTGATCATAGAAAATAACTCCTTAAGAAAAGTCAATGAAGAGCAGAGTAAGAATACCTCGGTATTAAAACAACTAGCTTCGCATACACCGTCAAATAAGACAACACCGCCAAAGAGTATTAAAGGTTCTACCCCTAAGAATAAAGTGATAGCATCATTTAAAAGGCAAAATAGATATAGAGATATGTGTGATAGTCTTTTTTCTCAAGTTAGTCGGCTCCAAGACACACAAATCTCATTACAAAAGGTAGCTGACTCTCAATCTGGTAAATGTGTACCCATAAAAACAAGTTCAATAAGTGTATCTCCCAAACATCACAGAAATTCAATTAAAGAAAGGATTGTAATTTTGGGTGACTAAAGAGTAAGTGATTTGTCCACCAAACTCATAGGATACAATAAGTACATACATACATATCTTCACGCCAAGTCCCTTACGGGATAGGCAGAGAGTATCGAGTGCCAGACCTCACGATCCTGACAAACCTGTCTTGCTTCCTTCACATACAATAAGTACTCTGTCTAATCAACAGTAAAACCCAATGCTAATTCATCGGAATTAATTTACACGTTTAAAGATTTTTCAGGTTTAAGCAGCAAAGATTATGCTATTATATCAGTTGGCTCCAACGATTGGGATCCTTACTCGGTGTTCACAAATGTTAGTAACATATTAGATAAATTAAGTAAGTGTAAACAAGTGTTTTTACTTAAAATTATGCATAATCAGTACTTAAATGTAGCACTTCTAAATCATAAATTGAAGTTAATTGCTAATCAATATAATAATTGTACCTTTTTAGACAAAGATAATTGTGTAGAACAATATGGACACTATACACACAAGATGTATATTGAGTGTTTGTCTAATAAATTAAAAACTGAAATAGATTATTAGGAATATAAAAATAAATTCTTGTCTTTTCCTAATACTAAAATTGTGAAATTAAATAAGCCAAATTTAAATAAAAATTTAGAAAAACCAAATATTACATTTGATGAATATAAACAAAATCTAGAAAATTAAGTGTTAAATAGAATACATTCAAGCTTAGCATTTAATAGTTTTAAAAAAGGGACTATACCCTATTATTTCAGTTCAAAGAAACAAATTTTTCAAAAACGGACAGAACAGAGAATAGTTCCTTATAAAACAATAAAAAAAGGTACTATACCAAATTATTTCAGACAAAAAACATGTAATGAATCGTTAAATATAAATAATAATCTGCTTTTTCGTAAATAAATTTAGATTACTGCATCAAAACATTGCTGGTGCATTAAATAAACGTGATTATCTTCAAGCAGCTGTTAGTGAACTCAGAGACTCTCTAGGTAAAGTACATGTCTCTCTGAAACAGTTTCAAAGCAAGGCTCTGAATTTTTTTTTAAAGTAGATGGATACTAAACAGCTTCATATTTCTCTCGCTATAAGCAGCGTCGTGGTGGCACATGTATATTAGTAAGTAAAGAACTTAATTTTAAAACTCAGGATTTACAAATGCACATACCATACTCTTTTGAATGCTGTGCAGTGGAGATAATAAACTATAATTTAAAAATAATATGTATATATCGTACTCCTAGTTCAAATGTAGATATCTTTCTTAATAATTTAGAATTATTATTAGAAAAAATTATGAAAAACTCTAAAAAGAAATTTGTTTTATGTGGAGATTGGAATATAGACCTTTTACAATCTACAAATACTTATAAAACTTTAAAAAGTATTTGAGAAAATAATAATTTATGTCTACATATTTTGAAACCTACAAGAAAACTTGCATGTTTAGATATAATTAATAGTAATTTAAAAAATGTTTGCTCTGGCACTCACATTCTTTGTTTATCTGACCATGAAACAGCACAAAGTATACAAGTAGACATAAAGCCAGTTTCATATTGTAAACCGAAGCTTACCTTTTGGTTTGAAACAAAACATATATTTGGACAAGAAAATATTAATAAGTTCTATGAATGTCTGTCATCTTTAAGTTTAAGTGAAGTTCTTACTTGTGATAATTGTGAAGAGGCTTTCAATGAATTTCATGATACTTTTTTATTATTTTATGAATTATGTTTTCCAAAAAATCAAATTAAGGCGTCAAACAAGCCAATTAAAAACAAATGGCTGTCTAAAGGTCTTTTAAAATGTTGTAAAGTAAC
>NJDC01001574.1:9206-34190 GCA_002245475.1 Calephelis virginiensis
TTCGTAACGCACAGTAACGTTTTTCTGTACCCCCCTCCCCCTCTCTAAACGTTACGTAACACTCAAGTGACCATTTTAAAAAAACAATGTTTCGTAACGGGTTGCAAGAAAGACCCCTTCCTGCCCTTGTAACGCATCATAACGTTTTACGAGACCCTACACCCCTCCCCGCAAATTGTGTTACGTAATACTTGAATGCCCCCTAAGTAGCAAATTTTATTGTCAATGCATAAACTTTTAGTACTTATGAAAGTTACCTGTTAGAAAGGTAAAGCCTTTTAGGTAATAAATTAGTGTAGTATTACATGTGTCATCTTACATACCAAAATCATTTATTTATATAAAGGTACATAATATAAAAAATTTGGAAACAACTGTTCCCAAACTATAATTGTGTATAGTTTAATGGTATATAATATAATATAAAATAAATGTACTACATATAGTATAAATACATGGTAATAAATGGTATAAATCATAGGCAGTGCCACCTGCTTTTTATGTCATGTGCCTACCTACGTTATTTTATAACCCCAAATAAAAAAATCTGTTTCGACATATATTTTGTAACTAGTTCTCTAATATTCTCGATGGTAAAAGGACAGTATTATATTTTTTAATAGTCAGTATTAATTTTATTTATAATATTTTATTATTATGTTAGGAATTATTCCTATTATAACAGTTCAAAAACTGTCTAGTTATACATGTTTTCAATAAAAAGACAAATTATTTGTTTGGTTGTGACTTTATAATAGACATTAATTATTATTTACAAAATTAAGTTTATGGTTTGATTATCAGTCTGAGCTGTATTTTATAATAGGAAAATATGTCCACATATTGCAAAATATCTATCATAAATAATAATCGCCAAATGTTTTTGAGTAAGAATCAAGGGACAAATATAATGTTAACTAAATTGTACCTATACCAGTCACTTTGTAACTAAATCTATGATGAAACTTAAAGTAATTAACTTTGCTTTTTTGCTTCGGCCTTGCGGTAAAAGTTTACAACTTTTCTTAGAGCTAAGATATCACTTCTGTAATTTTATCTACTTTGATAAAATTAATCTGAGCTGTCAGCTGGAACCGACATCCTTCAAAAATAAATCGATCATTAGCCTGTATTTTGCTAAAATGCGATATAAAAATTCTGGAAAAAAATTGAAAATCCTTTAAATACTAATTCCTCGATCATTACATCATATAGTTACAAACATGTTAGGAAAATTATTTTTTATCTTAAAAGCATCCCTAAACAAGTCAACTATATAATTATGTATATTGTTTCAATTTGGAACAACATTTTTATTTAGAGTAATATAGTATTATTGTGTAACTTATATTGTCTTAAAACTACATAAATGTTGGTGGTAATTCTGATGACTAAACTTATTTTAAGTGTATGCTATCTTTATCCTATCAAACAAAAATAAAAGAGATGGAACATTCTAGATATTACAGATTAGTCTGGACCTGCCAACTCGTGACGTTTTTATTTAACGTTTTCCGAGAAGTAGATTCATAGTTAGTAGAAATGCCATGTGCCAACTAATCTGACAGATGTGTTTTGTCTCTTTCTATTACTATCGTTGAAAATTGATAGCGATGACTTAAAGATATTTTAGTGAGTGCGAAACTAAATTACCACTATAGTACTTTAAAAACATTGCAGTACTTGATGTCATGATAAAACCAAGAGGTTGTAATAGAAAATCTTTAATAATTAGCCCATGTAATTTTGGGTTATTAGTTTTCTTTTAAGTATTGTACTTGTGTGTCAAAACCCTTAATGACTCATTTCAAATGACTTTGAAAAAGACATGTTTGAAGTTTAATATTAGCACCCTTTTTAGTCTTATTCCCACATTCCATTATATTTATTTAATAAATACTGTTTTCCCTTATGTTGTGATTTAATGTTAAAGTAGTTTTATTTTGTATAAATCATTTAATTTTTTTAATGAAATGATTCGGTCGTATTGTTTTATAGAAAGAAGTTTGTTTTTTTTTTTAAATTAATGTATGTCTATTATCTATGGCTGTCAATTTATAGTCAACTTAATATAAGTCTCAACGCACAATAACCAAATGACTAACTTAAATCCAAACTTTACAAAAGAATTTGCTGATTTAAATAGTTAATTTAACTATGCCGATTCTACAGTTGTAATGTTATAATCAAAACACATCCATAGACCCATAATATATTTCAATATCTGGATTTTTATACTTAAATCTGACTATAATAAGGTTCGCTTCTTAACGCTCGATTCCGACAACAATTACAAGTAAGCTAAGATTATTTATAGATTTTTAGATAAGACTGTAGAGCCTTGCCGCTATGATATCTTCTACTGAATTTCAATCACATTTCAATTGCATTTTAGATTTTAAAACGACTTCAAAAAAGGAGAATGTTATATGTTCGGCTTTTATATTACTAGATTTCTCCTACACTTCTAAACCGATTTTTTTGAATAATCGTACTTCCGAGGTCATTACTACCAAGTCTGGATCTAAATTCAGGGAAATCTACAAAAATATGTATTTGTTATGTAGATAGTTTAATTACTGCTCTCTGCAATTTCACTGCTCCATTGTTTTGCAAATACTCAACAGCAAGTGTTCTTTTCTAAATTTTGCAATTTTATATCGAAATCATCAATGCAAAGTTGCAAAATGTTTACAAATGTAAACAAATCAGCAGAATAGTCGCCCTGATTTATAGAGTGCGCTTGATTTATTTCATGATCTTTGCTTTACCTTCAACATTGGTTAAATCAACTTGTCTTCCATAATGATAATAGATAATGCTCTATTCCTAAGGCAATACTGTAATTTAAGTCGAAGTCCAATTAACAATCATTTATAATGTAAATTGTAAACTCAAAGCCAAATACCTCTAGAAGATTGTGGACTGGGTCTGTATACACACTAATAACGGATATCACATTCCTCCGCTCTGCTGTGCAGTGGTCCGGATTTTAACTTTGTACTAGAAATCTCGGTATAACATTGCCACCGCATCTCCGTGCGTTGATACTGCGTGCGCGATCGTGCGGTGCTCCCAGACGGCGATGCGGACCGCACCGCAAAGTATACCTAATACGAAACTTAGCTCCGCACTACCGTAAAGAATTCTGACATTAAAAGACGAATGTGCGATAGTTTTCGACTTGGATTTATTTTTAAACTAGTAAACTGTTCGTCAATTTAAAGTGTGAAGAAAACAGTTCTCTTGTTTCGCTTCGACGTTCCAATGTTAAATGAACGCAGGGCGGAGTGAATGAGGCGCGTCGTACTTCGCAGCTTCGTAAGCCTAAGAACTCACGGAGCGGTTTTACCCGCGTCCGCGGCGGTTGCGGATCCGCAGGTCCTGTAGAACGTAGATTTATATGCAAAAAGTAAGAGCACATTTCACGACGCGTTTTATATCTGCAGCGCCCGCTATTGTTTGCGGTTCAGTGACGGTTAGATGTCCGCACAAATTAGCGGTCTTGTGAGTTTTGAAATAAAACCGCAGTTCCGTGACCGACACGGACGCGGTTAAAAACCGCTCTATGAGTTCTTGCGTTCAGGATGTAGTAAAGTACGAAAGTGCGGTTTCGGGACGGTAACGGTATACGGCAGCAGTGTGATATCCGCTTAAGCAGCTAAATGTATTAGTTTCTACTGCCATGTAGCATATCTTTCGGCTTTCACTTATCCATTGTAATGCTTTGTCATATTTCACCGAGTCTTATTATCTTAAATCCAGCGTTTTAGTTTAGCGTTTGATCTCTGTTAGGGTCATATTCATACACCGCCAAAATTAAGCACTTTTCAAAATAGGTACCTTCATTTTTGATTTGAATGAAGATAACTTTACTTTTTGCAATGTTTTTACTATTATATTATCTATACTTACCCTTAATTCCATTTTCCTAGACACTTGTGAAAAGCTTTTTATATTGTAGAAGCGTCCTTAACTAAGTAATTAAATAGATTATATCGTCAATGTAAACAAATGTGATGAATATTAGCAAATGAAAGCTTAATTTTGTAATCGTTTATATCTCTGACGTGTAAATATGTAGATTTGTGTACTACATTATTTTGGTTCTGTTTCGGGTTCAGTATTTGCGTGAGGCATTTTTGTATATTTTCCACCCAAGTGATGATGCTTTTTTCCCAAATAGCACGTGAGATTTTTAAAAATAAGTATATTATGATAATGGTTTACTTAGATTTATTCCAAATACCAATCTAAAAATTACTAAATATAAAAATAAATCGGTCCATCCGTTCAAAACTCATATACGCCGCAGATGCACACCGACAAAAACTCATGACACTCCTATTTTCCCTTCGGGGGTTAGTTACAAAAAAAATTGCTTATAATCTTTATTTAAGACTAGCTGTTACCCGCGGCTTCGCCCGCGATAAATTGAGATTTAAACTATCCTATCTCTCAAGTTGGATCGAACTGCACATGGTGTGTGAATTTTATTATAATCGGTTAAGTGGTTTAGGAGTCCATTGAGGACAAACATTGTGACACGAGATTTATATATATTAGATTACCGAGAAATTAAAATCATATTGAACTGTTCAACGATTGCAAGATTTTATTTATATAATTGTGTACGTTTGTAATTATTAGTTTTCTCGCAATTTTAATGTTTTTTTGAAAAACAGTAGGTACGTGATATTTGCCGAGACCCTCCCTCACTCCTCCCTCTGTAAAAGCCTCACGTAATATACTCCCACTTATTATAAAATAGTATTATATTCACACAATAAGTTGTGGTCAAAATAACTAGTCGGTATTACTAGTTAAGTATTCAAACTAACGCCGTAACTACTAGTCCACGTTTAGTCATTAGTGGATTTACTTGTAAACTGTTGCTATTATTAAAATATCTTGCATATTATGTCTTTTAATTAGCACCTTTTTTAAAATAACTTTTTTCTTATATTGAAGGAAGGCAAAGTTATATCTAAAATGAACGCAAAAAGCAGACCAATGTTCTAATGGTCAGAACGCAACGTGTATGATATGATATTTTATAAGTTTATGAAGCTTCTATTCAACTTGACCTTTTGAAGAGGGTAAGAGATGATATAGATAGATACCAACGAAGTTAATAAAAAAAAAGGTTCTTCACGTCCATATCCCCGAAGAAGTAAAGAGGCACAACCAAGTCACCCAAGACTAGCCGAAGACACTACGTCCCACAATGTGCTAGGTTGCAAGCATATCGCCAACCGGGCCATGGGATTCGAACCCGGGACCTCATGCAGTTAAGTCCAACAACTGAACCTCAACCACAGAGGCGATAAATATTTATTTATTTAAATATTTCAAACACTTTACGATCGTGAAACTTGATTTCATACTGCGAACCTAGTGCTTTTTCCATTTGTTGTGTTATATTTTTAAGTGACGGTTGTCTATTACTATCAAAAAACGCATTTTTTTAAAGAGGTCAACAAACAAACACACCGTTCTCCTGATAGTAAGAGATAACCGTGGCCTAAAGACACCATAGATGTTACAGGTATGTCACTGTCCTGAAGCCGAGATGTTAGGTCTATTGCGCAAGTTGGCCGGCTATCTCCCAGACTGGAATACGACAGAGCTAAAATGGCATCAGGAATATGGAAGGCAGTGTATCCCTACCCGAGCAAGTTGCTGCAAAGCACTACCACCAGTGATGTTGTTAGTGATGACCAATATTTTAACCAGTGCTCATATCTTACGGGCTGCCTGGCAGATAGGCATATGGTCTATTCTATTCAGCGGACCACAGGGAAAAGTCTGGTTATTATCTTATGATATTTATATATCTAAATATAATATAACTGCCTGTTCCGGCGAACTCCGCCCGTTCAGTTTGTATGGGAAAAATTAAAATATCGTTTTTCCTAGTTTCCTCGCTGTTTGTAAGGGATAAAATGTACCTCATATCCTTCTCTCGGTTCTAAGCTACCTCTCCATCAATTTTCAGCTTAATCGGTTTAACTATCACGACTGTTTTTTTTTTGTTTTTATTGTTTTAAAGATGTATTCTGCTATTCGGGGCGAAGACAAAGCCAACGAATCAAAAACTATAAAAATTGGTCCCGCATATCTCGAGTTATAAGTGTTGTAACAAACTCGACTTTATATCTTTTTATTAGACTAGCTGTTCTTCGAACTTCGTTCCACCCGTAGGTACTGTTTGTGTAGGAAATTTAAAATGTTTTTTCCTAGTTTCCTCTAAGTTTTCCCTTTTTTCTTATCTTTTAAACCTTCCCCAGACCTTCACAAATAATTCAGAACCAAAATTAGCCCAATCGGTTCCGCCGATCTCTAGTTTTAGCGAGACTAACGAACAGCTATTGATTTTTATATATAAGATTATTATCATTACATGGTATAAAACAAACTAGCTTTCCGCTGCCTGCCCCTATGTATGTTTAGATTTTTAAAACTACGCAACAGATTTTGATGCGATTTTTAATAGATAAAGTGGTTCAAGAGGTACCTAGGCTTGTATGAATAAGAATATAGACGTTTTTATTTGGCCCTAGGTCCCTTTCAATGCTTAAATCTTTAAAACTACCCAACGGACTTCGATGCGGTTTTTTTAATATATAAAGTGATTGAAGAGGTAGGTTTATATTTATATTTCATAACCGTGCGAAGCCGGGGCGGGCCGCTAGTATAAAATAAATGGGGAAATGAAACAAAAGTAATTACTGTAACATTTTTGTTTATCTTGTTCCAGACGAGTTATTGTAATGCCACTCGACACAAGCTAAACCTTTCACTCCGTTAATAACAACTTTGCTCCACCTTTCATATAGCTTTGCTTCTCTGTTTTTGCCTATGTAAAATGAGTCTTCATCAAATACTTCGACTTGAATTTCATACGAAACCCCACCTAAAAGGAGAACAAAAAATTATGAATTTACAATTTGAGTGTAAGCGTCTTTCTGTGATTTAAAAAAAGACGTGTGGCATTCGGAGACTGCCGCGGTAAAGCTATTGCATAAGCAGGCATGAGTCACCAGATTGCAGGGCGAAGAGCGGGTTTACGCATGCGCAGTAACGCCGATACAACCAATGCCACTATAGAGACGAGTTACTGAACTAAAGAGACAAGCGTGATCAAAAAGTCATTAAAAGTTTTGCTATTCATCGATAGATGGCAAAACTAAAAAGTATCATCAATGTGCCGGTCGGAGTGGGGGGTGTTAGGTTATTTTCGTTACGGAATTTCTGGATTCGGTCTACATGCTCAAGGCCGAGGTGTGAATATATATGCAATAGCTTAAAATAAACAAAAAAAAACATAAGACTCAGGTACGCCTAACAAAATAAGTAATAACAAAAGAAAGTTTGTCGTTTAAACCATTTACAACTTCAAATTTATTGCAATGAAAGAAATAATTGCAACATTGAATGAGTTCACAAAATCAGACAATGTTCATCTTACTATATAATATTTAATTTAAGGTAGGTACACAAAGGCGGTCTTACTGCTTTGGAGCGATCTCTGCCAGACAAACTTATGGACATTATATAGAACTATAGATATATCTATTATATAAAATTCTCGTGTCACAGTTTGCGTGATTGAACTCCTCCGAAACGGCTCGACCGATTTTCGTGAAATTTGGTGATCATATTGAGTAGTTCTGAGAATCGGCCAACATCTATTTTTCATACCCCTAAGTCACCCTTGTAGTTTATATAACTTTTACTTTTAGTATAATATTTTTCAGTAATGATAAGGATTATTTGGTTAAAGCAGTCTTTTATCACTGTACCGCTTAGATGAGTCGGTCATTTCCAGAAACACGAAGCTATTTTTCATGAAAAACCGCTAATAGTTCCACTTACCTGCTTTAAAAATGAATCCATAACTTTTGGGTAAAATTTCATTTTCTGCATGTTGGTACAATTGATAATCCGAATAATCCACCGCCGTTACAGATTGGTCTGATTTTCGACAAACGTATCCGATAGTAAGACTAAAACACAATAATTAAGTATGTATGAATATTACAAAGTTATAAAAGAGATATCTGTATGTAGCTACATTAAATAATTGCGTTTTAAGAAAAATAGCAGACTCCAATTTCATTATCACATTGAGCTTTGATCTGATATGATGATTCGGCTAGTGGTTATGATATTTTATAATTTATATCTAACTACCTGTTTGCCTGCGACTTCGTCAGCGTAGAATAGTTTTACCATTTTTTATGCAAAATTTCATCCCCTATAAAATCTTTTAGAGGTTGATTTTTGAAAAATAACTTAATAAATTGTATTTAGAATGGAATTCCACCAACGATAAAAAGTATAGAAACTATACCATTAAGTGTAGTGCGGAAAAAAAAGAGTTTATCTTAAAAAAGTATGTAAAGGGGTTTCTGAAAATAATCCGCTGAGGTCGCTTTCATACATTTTGTATGGAGTAAGGCATAATATGCCATTCTGCGTCGGAGTGAATTTTTCTGCGTCGGCTACTGACATTTTAATGCTTAAACTTTCTGTGACAACTACCATAGGTGCCACTTTCCAGACTTGACGATTTTTAAGTAGAGTGGTTACTCTTTTTTACAGTAGTCAGTATGCTTTGGTACTAAGTAACAAAAATCCCGACATTCTCCGCCCTGAAAACAATGTGCGCTATCCATAAGGTTGTAATTTTCCAGGCCAGCAGTAGCTGAATATTAAAGACAAATTTTGGTAAAATGGCTTACTGAGATAAAATAGACGGTTGGGATACAGTGCCCACAGCTATACAGTCTCCGTTGTCCAAGAATATGAAGTGCAAAACATAGCGGTGAAAATTACGCCATTCTCTAATATTTCCTGTAACACAACAAGTTAATGGTAGCTGTTGATTCTTTTATGAGATAAGACAGCGAACAAGTCCAGGATCTTCTGATATTAAGACAACCGTGGCTATAGACCAGTTAGATGTTATAGATGCGATACTGTGCCGTGGCCGAGGTGTTAAGCCTATTAAGGAAGTCTACCAGCTTCCATGTCCTCCGGACCGAATAATGACAGTGTCATTACGGTGGCAGCTACAGCTAACGTAGTGGATTCCTACCAGAGCAAGTTGCTGTTCGGCACTCTGCCACCAGTAGTGGTGTTGTTGGTGATAACCCATCTAACCTACGCTCGCCTCTTACGAGCTGACTGGTTGGGAGACACACGGTATTTTCTACACAGAAGACTTCATGCAACCCCAATTAACAGTGCGCCGTAGATCGTCGGAAGTGTCTTCGAGTCACGTTACTTCTGGGTCTCAATGGCAGCAAGCGCCCTGTACCAGCAGTAACCCCATGAAGGGTCAAGATTAAAAAGCTAACCCTCCTTCTCCACAGACCTTACAGCCGCCACCCCAAGTGACAGAGACAGAAAGGATCGCTGAGGAGCAGCTTTCCTGGTGCAAGTTGCTTCCCCGAGGACACCCAAACACCCTGAATACGGAGTCCCTCGCCGCAACAAGGATATCTTATAGCCCTAAATGTGGGGTTTGTAGGTCTAAATAACGTAGGTATTTTCGATTCATATGGCAGATCGCCTTCAACAGCATTTTAGCCATCTCGAAAAAAGTAATTAGTTGGTAGATATCATCCGCTATGACACCTAAATAATATATGTATTTGCGTACCGAATGTGCGATCCCTCACGCACTGCATATTCAGATTGTGATCTTTCCCATTCACAGTCACTACTCCAGTTAAGTAACCCATCTGCTCGTAGTGCGTTTGATGTAATCTGAAAATTTAGTTCAGTTGGTTGATCAAATAGACCTCTTTTTACAAATTTAAATGTGGTTTTGGTTTTTAAATAAATACTTATCAAAACTATCAAAGATAGTTACCAGTTAGTCTCTGGTACTATGGAATGTAAATCTACTGAATTTGAAAACCTAACACATACGTAACTACCTGCATCAGGCTGGATACTTTTTTGTGTACTTACTTTAATAAGTTAGAATTGTGACAAATAATTGTGTCTAAATTTTAGTTACTGTGTTGGTTTGGAGTCCGTGCGTGCGTGTGCATATGCGTATGCATTGGTACACATCCATCGAATAGAGTATTGTAGTCTTTGTACGAATATGCACATAAGATTTGAGTATTTATATCTACTTAATTTGGTTTATCTTTTTTCGTAGAGGTTGTTCTGATGAGCACCAACTAAACTCATTTTAAGTGTATGCTTTCTTTTTCCAATGAAACAAAAAAAGATGGAATATTTTAGACATGTCACACTAGTCCGGAGATGTCAGCTGGTGACGTTTTCAATCAACGGTTTCCGAGGAATGGATTGAAACTTTGTAGACATGTTCTATACTTCTTATCGTCGGTGCTTGGTGGAATTCCATTCTTAATGCAATTTATTTAGAAACACTTGTACTTTCCACAATATATTTTATTATTTTTTATTTTTATGGTTTAGCCAACCGGTTTCGCTATACAAGCATCATCAGGGCTATATAACCATAAAAATAAAAAATATTAAAATATATTGTGGAAAGTACAAGTGTTTCTAAATAAATTGCTGTAGACATGTCACGTACAAACTAACCAGACATCACTACACGTGTTTTGTCTCTTTTTATTACTACCTTTAAAAGAAGATAGCGATAACTTAAAATTAGTTTAGTGAGTGTGTTTGAAATTACCACCAATGTCTAATGTCTTAAGTTTAACTATCACGAGAGATGTGTTTAGGTATACCACAAATATCTCCAACTGATTTATGGCTTATACAAAACAGGTATGTTTCTTTCATTTGTAATTTAAAAGATGGGTACCGACTACTTAACTACCATGAAGCTATAGACTACTACTGGAGGCTACACTCCTAAGAAGTGTTGTCATTTCCAAATATAAACTCCAGTAGGTATTCCATAGCTACATGTTACCTATTTAAAGCGTAGGTAAGTAATAAGGCAGACAGCTTACATGTAGGTAAGAAATAACTATCGCGAGAGTCAAAAATTTCAGGCCATGATAATACAGCTTCATGCACACACTATGAATGTGGAGAAAGCCAGGTAAGTTTGCAAGAATCTTGAGGTTTGGCAATCGATACTCTCTGCTTACCCATTAAGAAACTTGGCAAGAAGATATGTATGTATGCAGACCACCGAATATACCAACGAGGGAACGAACGAATCGTTCGTTCGTTCGTTATTAGCGAACACTTAGGTAGGTTTTTTGTGTAGCTTTAACCTCAGAACTATATATTTATATTTACTTACTCCTGTAGCAACTTAAAGTAATCCTTTGACCAGGGCTCCCTGGCCATATCAGAGGCGATACTCCACGCAGATATTTGGGTATCATATTCGAATGGAGACCAGTTTGCACTCCAAGTCAGGGTGGCTTCCATCTTCACTTTCTTATTGGGCTCACTTTTTGACCTGAAATTGGTTGATAGATAGATTTTTAGACTTTAAATAAGATGTCGCGAAAATTAAGCATAGTCTATATCTAGCCTTTCTGCTGAATCAGTGTCGATTAATAAGCTATATTTAAAAAAATGCAGAACATGTCATTGATACAGCTAATCGAATTTGTAAGCTGTAGTGGCATTGGGCAGCATTTAGTTCGAAAATACGCTAAAGTGCTAGTTCGTCAGGAATGTTCTTCAATAGTTACAAGAAACTGGGTGCCGTAGTGTTATATGACAATCTACGGACCAACAATTTAGTCCAAACCGCAAGCGTCCACTGCAAGCGAAAAATGGTAGAACTCGAAAGACGTTTGCGGAAGCACTTTCTGAGAATGTTGTATAAATTTATCCTAATACTACAACTTTATTGTTAACAACAGTTCAGTTATGACGGCAGAATAGACTAAGCCAAAATAACCAAAGTTACTAACGGTGCCTGAAGATGTCATACGTAAACTCGTCAATAGCAGTAACGATAAAAATATTATTACTTAGTACATTACATTCAATAAAAATTCATCTCCATTCTGCAACTAATTTTAACTTTGATTTTTGTAACATTTGGAAGCAGTCTCAATCTGTCTTATTTTATTTATTTTTATGATATTGGAAGGCAAACAAGTCGAGGGATTTCTTGGTGGTAAAAAATTCAAGTCGCCTAGATACACCAAAGGTGTTAATGGTGCGCTGCCAACCTGAGACCGGGATGTAAGACCTCTAGCAAAAGTAAATTTACTGGCTGCCTTATCCTCCTAATAGAACTCGTCAACGGCAAGCACTGACGTTAAAGCGGCAGAAATAGGTAAAGCAGTGGTACCAATCCGGGCGCGTCGCTGCGAAATTCTACCACCTAGTCATATGTCACGGCGTTAGTGACAGTAGGCCTGTGCTCGCTTTTCACCAGCTGCCTGGCAGGAAGGCAGATAGTCTATTCTGCAAAAGAGCCCAGACCACCATGTGGATGTCGTGTAATTTGTTTGTAAGAGTACCAGAAGATCCCTCTGCTTGATTTTTTCTTAACCATTTACGTAACATTTGGTGCTTACTTCATGTCACCTTTATATGTAAATGTCCAGGTCCGCATCGGTATGAAGCAGGACATCTCCATGCCGTGCACGCTGTGGGAGTCTTCATCCTCCGGCCCCTGCTTTAGATACGTGTCGGGCAGTTCTGGGGATTGCAGTAGGTCTTGACCATCAATCTGAAATATATAATGTTGGTAGTAGGTATGTTGCCCAATGGTAGATTTCACTGAGAGCGATAGAATTAGACATGCCATTTGCATATTTTTTGAAATGAACACTTTATTAACGACTTTGCGCACTTTTTTTGGAATAGATACAAACTTTTTAACTCGCGCCAGGACACGTGACCTGATCAAAAACTTGTAAGAAAGATGGAGAATAAACAGCCGGCGCGCCCCTCTCTTTCTACGGCGAAAATGTTTGCTGCGCCTGCTGTTTCGTTTAGACGGTGTATAGGGCGCTTGCGCGAATGTTCGTATTGTCATGTTTATGTACGATAGCGCAATAAATGAATATTGTATTCTACCACATAAAAATAGTACTTTCATACTGTTAACTAAAGCAGTTCGTGCAAAATCATTAATCATTAATCGTAAAAAAATATTCCCTAACCATGATTCTTATCCTCAGTACACCTATGTAAAATTGACCTCTATTTCCGTTGGTCATTACTTCACGCTTGAACGGATTTAACAATTTTTCTCATTCTTTTTTGCGGTAGTTTCTAGTGACAATTTTTATGAAGAGACTGGGAAAACTGCAGGGGAAATAGGAAGAACAATACTTACATTATTGTTTCCCTGTACTTTTACAAACTGTTAGTAGCTTTGTCTAGAGGTAGTACTCTAGGTCCAGAGTACTCTAGAGGTACGAATTTCTCCAGGTCGGCTAGTAAATGTTATTTTATATGACCAATATAAGAATCCATAAAATGGATCTATCGAATCTAGAAAGTTGGATTCCAGTCGTTCGTAGCTTTTTTTTGAATGACTAATATGTCGCCAACCTCGCGGTTTTCACAACTTTACCGGGCTTTACTCATTTCCTAGCTTGGTGGTAGAGTTCTGTACAGCAGCTGGCTCAGATTAATATCATTGCTTATTCTCACCATTTCGTCATTACTCGCCATTGTCGTGTTATTTGCTGGATGCTAGGTTAGATTGCACAAGTGTTCTGAAATCTCTGCCATAAAATAGCGGTACATCAGTAACACTGTCTTTCTCTATGGTGTCTATAGACGATTGTCTCTTACCTACCTTACTGCTTGCACATTAATTTGTGACATAAAAACAAACTAACTTTGGCTCGAATATTTCCTACTCTTCATAACCAATAAAGGAATGATTTTTCGGATTTTTATCACTATCACCCTAAGTAATGATTTGCCTTCAAAACGTTATATACAAACAGATATATGTATAAAACACCTTTACCTTCAAATAAATAAAAGCATCACAATAATTATTAGGCCTTCTTGCGATTCCACAGATAAACAAATCACCATTTTTGGACATTCCATTTAAATATGCAGCGTCGACAGACTGAAAAAAAAACAACATCGTTTTAATTAGCAAAGCAAATTACTATGTATGTTACACACATCTACAGCAAAAGTGCAAAACGGACGTTCCGCAAAACTTCAATGTATTTACAATATTAAATAAACTAGTAGTCGCCCAATAGTAGAAATTCGACCCATTATTAAGATCCCATTGTTAATTATCTTTTTGATAAGAACGCCATCTTCATTTATCAAGACCAACTACTTTGTTTCCAAACATCAAAAATATAGTTGTACGTCACCTGTTATTATCGTTATCAACATTTTTTGTGTGAGTGGCAAATGCATCTACCATGTATATATGTATGTGTAATTACGAGTATATTACACTTTCTGTTAATTTAATGTACTTTATAAGCATTATTTTTGAAAAATATTAGCGTTCTGTACTTTTCCTACACATAAACTATAATTGTACCAAATTTCATACTCGTACGCGCAATTTTCGTAAAACGGAGTCTAAGGATTTTGCTTCATGTGTTAATATTATGATAAATAAATATCCCTCGGACAAGTTGCACAAACTGAGTATGACTCCAAAGTAAGCCAATTATATGCTTATGTTATCAGTATTAGTCAATGATAGTAAAATATAAAAATGCTTAAATATACACCAGAATAACTTTAATAAACACCCAGAGCCGGAAATGCAGACATCTAAACGTTGCCTGTGCATACAAATGCATGTCCCCGTCGGTAATCGAACCCAAGCCCCGCGGTTGATCGGTGGAGTTACGCGTGTACGCTAGCTTCTCGAACAACGAGGCGGTCATATTTGGTCATACCCAGGAGTATTGACGCTCCTGGGTATGAACGAATGGCTGGGTGGCCGATAGCCTCGAAGGAAAAAGTTGATACCGCGATTGATGAAATATGAATTGGAGGTTAAGTCGAGAGCCTCATGACCTCGACTTGCCTTTCATTTCTGGCTCAAAGTAGTAGTAAAAGTACTGGAATAATCGATTTTGGAAACGGTGGTAGGAAAAGGGAGATTGGTTATAGCCCTGGTTGCCGGGGAGTTTGTTTCGCCGTTTCTTCTCATGTCTGGCTAGGTTTGGAAACGGTGGTAGTTTACGGTAGATAGGGATAAATTAGTTTATATTCTAAAAATTGATTGTATTAATATATAATCATGTAATCGATACAAAATACAGTGTGTAAATAGTAAGTAAATAATTAAAATTACTAATTTGATTAACATCTATTAAAATATTTTCACACCACAAGTTGGTAGAATATGTAGGAACGCCTAAATAATTTTCTAACAACTTTGTAACACTCATATTCCGCAAATAAATAGTTTTTCTTTCTTTTTTTTCTTTTCTTTCAAGCAAGTCAAGTCAAAGACATCACACTGTTTGCTTTATATTTGTTAACTTTTTCAGAATCTCGGGAGGGCAGTTCCCCTCTTACTGCTAATATTTTTTTTATATTTCGAATTATGTTGTTGTTTGTATCTATGCTACATACGAAGTTGTTTTATATAAACTAGCATATTATATATCAACTAACCTGTCGAGCAAGTACATCGAAGTTTTATTTCCTTTTTAAAGAAAATCGAATTCTGAATCGAATTCGATAAAATTTAGGTTAATAAGATCATTCTGAATTACCTTTGTGTATTGTCCAAGATCATGTTTCTTCTCCAACTTCTCATCATGTTCCTGGATATGAATCGTGCCATCAGCGCTCCGGCCAAATTCCACAGCCAGTAAACGAGCCAGATATATTTTAAACTAGAAGATTTGAACCTTTAAATTCAGTGTACCTAATTACCAAATATCATAACGCTCACATTTTTAAGAAGTCAAAAGACCTGAATAATATAAATCTTTCCTTATGAAATATGATGACAATAGATGCTTATCCTAAGTTTTTTAAAGAGCATGCTTAATAATGGTGAAAGGGTTTTTTATGACATGTCCAACAGTAACAGAGTTTATCAATCCTATTAATATTCTATGTGAAAGTTTGTATGTTTGATTGTTCATTTCACGCAAAAACTGCTTTGCCGGTTTTCATGAAATTTGGCACATACATAGAGGGTAACTTGGATGAACACATAGGAGATAGTTTTTATCCCGAAAATATGTTCCTGTGGGATCATTGACCACGCCGGCATCAGCTAGTTAACAATAAATCTTGGGTCTGATATATAGGTAAAAATGATTTCCCATTTCGCGTGGTCATCTCATCACGGCTAACCGGATAGACCAATTTTGCTCCTTCTGTTAGTTATCGTCAGAAGGTTTTCATTATTTTTATGATAATGAAAGACAAACAAGCAGACGGATTTCCTGATGGTATGAAATTCAGGCCGCCTAGAGACAACAAAGGTGGTAATAGTGCGTTGCCAACCTGAGGCCGGGATGTTAGGCCTCGAGCAAAAGTAACCTTACCGGCTACCTTCCCCTCCGAACCGTAACACGTCAACGGCAAGCATTGGGCGTTGTGGTGGCAGGAATAGGTAAGGCGGTGGTACCAATCCGGGCGAGTCTCTGCGAAACTCTACCACCTAGTACGATGTCACGGTGTTAGTGACGGTAAGCCTATGCTCAGCTTATACGAGCTGCCTGGCAGGAAGGCTATTCTGCAAAGGACCACGGACCAACACGGGGAGAAAAATAAATAAAACCGAAAAAACTGCAGAAAAAATGGGAAAAAGTATTTTATGAAAAAAGGTTAGCAAAACTTTACAATTTATAACTGACATCATAAAAATTTACCGTCCCGGCCACAGGACAGCAATGCACTCATATCATCTATGGTGGTCACCCTTGCGTCTTCTCATAAGGAAAGAAATCTGCTTGTTTGTTTCCCGTTTTTTCTCCCTATCCCTGTCTATCCCATAAAATGTACTCAAACACATTGCATAGCTAATCGCTTTCGTTAATAGGTACTTTAAAATAGGATTAATTATAAAATCAACAATTTAATATTTAAAAAAAATGATTAAACTTGCCTGTTTTATTCTTAAAATTGTGTACATAAACACAAACTTGAACCAATACGTTTTGTTTCTTTGCTGATAAATACCAAGAATAGCGGGTTTGTATTCCGTATTTATGAACCTGAATATAAGAACTACACATACTGGTATAGCAATTGAAATTAAGAGAGATAACATGATAGCACGCTGGTTGTTATTGAATGTAATATGAAACTAAATTATAAATAAAGCTTATCTTATCCAATTGTCCGGCGTTGCTACTTATTTACCTATTAATTGACTCAAAAAGTGGTTATCAATTCGTCTTAATGCGTTTTGTTTTATATTTTGAAATTACTAGCTTAAAAAACTAAAACTATAGCTCGCAATATGTTTATTAAAAGAGGTAAATTGGACTAACAAGTTAATGCCTAAAATGTTCCTTTTTTGTTTTTATTTCATTGAAAAAATATTGAGTTCGTCTAAAATAAGTTACGAGAATTGTGGTAATTCTGCAGTAGGTACACTTATAAACTAATTTTAAGTTATCGCTATCTTCTTTACAGAAAGTAATAGGAAGCGGCTGTTTTATTGCTGTCAGATTAATAAATGGCGGTAATTCTGTTGAGTACTAACTAAAGTTATTTTAAGTGTATTGCTTTTTCACTGAAAGAAAAGCGAAAGAGATTGAACATTTTAAACATGTCAAATTAGTTCGGACTTTAACTAAGACTGGATTACTTCGTGACGTTTTTAATCAACATACATTGAAAGTATGTGGAAATGTTGACCAAAAACTAATCTGCAAGCATTGAAGTTGTTTACTGTCTTTTGATTTCAAAGATAGCGATAACTTAAAATTAGTTTTAATTCCTACAAGCGGCCCGCTCCGGCTTCGCACGGTTATGAAATATACATAGAAACCTTCCTTTTCAATCACTTTATCTATTAAAAAACCGCATAAAAATCAGTTGCGTAGTTTTAAAGATTTATCCATACAAAGTTACATAGGGACAGAGGAAGCGACTTTGTTTTATATTATGTAGCGAAGTGCGCTGCAGAATTACCACTATCAGCCTGCACTAATTTGACTTGCCTAAAATGTTATATCGTAAAAAGATAGCATACACAATTTAGTGCTGAGCAGAATTACCACCAATATGGGTCAATACACCACTATTTGCTTACCCTCTAAATTATTTGAATCTCAAAATTATATGTTATACTAGCTGTTACCCGCGGCTTCGATCGCGAAAAATTTAGATGTAAGCTATCATATCTTTCAAGTTAGACCAAACTGCACACGGTGTGTAAATTTGATTAAAATCGGTTAAGTGGTTTAGGAGTCCATTGAGGACAAACATTGTGACACGAGATTTATATATATTAAAAGATGTACCTATAACAGTAAGATGTTGGTTGGTTATTCAAATAATTTTGGGCCATTTATTCAAGTCATTTGTTCAGAAATATCTATTTATTTAAACAATGTGAATGAATGAAGATACTGGGAAGCTTAGCTTGATTTTTCACGATAAAATCGCTTAGGAATTATTATAAGCTGGCGATAAGAGCCTCCATAACTGACGTGTTTGTATAAAGAGAGTAATGAATATGGAGGAAAGTAGGCAGGTCTGTAGGATCGTGACACTTGGCACTCGATAGTTTCTGCCTATGTCGTAAGGGACTTGGCGTGAAGATACGCATTTATTTATTCAAAAGTTAAACTTAATCGTTTTATCAATAGTTCCCTGATAAGAAATGATCTTTGGTAATTACACCTGGTATGATAAGAATTATCAATTAAAACTAAATCATGTAAGACTTAAAATACATTTTTTTTCAGGACTGGATCTTTATTAACCATCTTAAAAAAGGAGGCTCTAAAGGAGGAACTACATTTTAAGTTATTATAGGTTAAGAGGCCATGTATGCTAAAATACGTCAGCAATATACTGTTTTTTTCATACAAAGCAATTATGGATCTTGGCGACAAAAATACACAAGATTAACATTAATATGCTTTATAAGACTAGTGTTTCCAAAACACGATTCATTTCACTTTGCTCGATAGAAAAAAATCAAAAAGTTAACCCTTTTTTGAAAGCAAATGAAATGAAATGAAAATTATTTATTTGCGGAATATGTGTGTTAAAAAGTTGTTATAAAACCCATCCCATCCCAAACCCATCTGTCTACTTCAATTATGAAAATATCGAAACCAGATTTAACATAAACATAGATAAGTATTATACCTAAAAGATAACTGTTTCAGTTTTTATATTTTTTTTCAAATTACTTTTATAGTGTCAAAAATATTGATTTGGCGCTTAAGACATTCACTTTAGAGCGCAAAATTTCATAGTAATCATGGAACGGGGGAGTGCGCTGATTGGCTCTTCTGGCTGACTAAGTATGGGGCCTTAAGTATGACAGCAAATCCGCGGGGCTTAAAAAAATACAGGTCTATGCAACTGGTAGACTTTCACAATAGGTGCTCGGCCACAGGACAGCGCCCCAACTACAAAACAAGGTGTGTATAGTCCACGGTTATCTCTTACTATTAAGAAAGCCGCATTTTGTTCGCTGTTTATGTAATTAAAATATCTACATTTAAACTAATACTAGCTGATCCGGCAAACGTTGTTTTGCCATTTAACTGACGATTTAAATGACGATTGATCAGTTATCGACCCGGGATAAAAAATTATTAAATTACTAAAATGACTATTAAAAATAGGGGTTGGTGATAAAAGGGTGACAATTTACGTACTTTTATATGCTGTATCATGAAAAAAACAAAAAAATGTTGTCTTACAATTACAAAAAAAAATTAGGGGTGGACCACCTTTAACATTTAGGGGGATGAAAAATAGATGTTGGCCGATCTCAGACCTACTCAATATGCACACAAAATTTCGTGAGAATCGGTCAAGCCATTTCGGAGGAGTTCAAGTTCGAACCCCGTGACACAAGAATTTTATATATTAGATTATAAAGAGGTAAGGTTTGATTTTTTGTTTGAAATGAATAGGCTCCGAAACTACTTGAAAGATTTCAAAAATTCTTTCACCTTTAGAATACATTATCCCTGAGTGACATAGGTTATATGTTTCATCAAAATCGTAGCAGAAGAAGCCAAGTTACGCAGGCTGCGTACGAAGCTGCGTGAAACTGCTAGTCATAAATAAGCAGTAAAACTGTCAAAACCGACTCCAACTATTTCATTGGTACCTACCATACGTAGCGATTTGATATTGCTCTTTTGTAAATATAGTAAATGATTATGAAATAGTCCCACAAAAAAAATATCAACATTTTACTAGTAGTTTTTGAATTATCTATATATTAATAGGTGATGCCAAAACTTTGGACCTCTTTTTTACGAAAATTGACGGACGCAGGAGCATAAAATTTGGCACACTTATAGTTTATATGCAGGAGAAGTGCAGAACGCTAATATTTTACAATAATAAAAAAAAAGGATCTTCACGCCCATATCCCCGGAGAGGTAGGCAGAGGCACAACCAGGGCACCCACGACTAGCCGAAGATACTAAGTCCCACAATGTGATAGGTGGCAAGCCTATCGCCAATGTTTATAAAGTACATTAAATCGATAAATAAAACAACACACAAACAAATATATTGATGTTGACGATAAAAGATCACAGATGGCGCTCTAAAGTAGTTGATCTTGAGATATGAAGATGGCTTTCTTATCAACAAGATATTAAAATTTGTATATTAAAATGGTCGAATTTCGACAAGTGGGCGACGATTAGTACCTACTTACTGATGCATATTTTTTTATTAACTTTGACGGCCTCAATCAATGAGGTGGTTAACTCAAAAACCTTTAGTGCGATCATGATAAAATTAATATGGGAACACCTCAGAATCATGACAAATCTTTCTGAATAGAACGTTGGCTATTGGTCGAGTAATCGCATAACAAACATACAAAAAAATAAACGAAATCTAATGTAGAACCACCTCTTTTTTTTGGAATCTGTTTGGGGATTCTGTGGGAGAAAAAGAACAAATGAAACAAATGTAAGTTCTGTAACACGTTTTGTGTCTATAATATTTATAGCAAATCCAAATTTCTATCTTGTTCCACACGAGTTGTTATAATGCCATTCGACACAAGCTATCCCTTTCACTCCGTTAATAACAACTTTGCTCCACCTCTCATACCACTTCGCTTCTCTGTCCTTGCCAATGTACAATGAAACTTCATCAAATACTTCGACTTGAGTTTCATAAGATACTCCACCTAAGAGGAAAAATATTAATCAGCTATTGGTGGTAAATTTGTTGTGCATTCACTTAACTAATTTTAAGTTATCGCTGTCTTCTTTCTACAAAAGTAACAAAAAGAGACAAAACACTTTTGGTGCTGTCAAACTAGACAGTACACGTCATTTCTACAGACATTTAAACTATCAATCGGAAAACGTTGATTAAAAACATCCCAATTTGACATGTTCGAACTAACCTGACATGTCTAAAACATTCCATCTCTTTTGGTTTTGTTTCATTTGAAAAAGATAGATAGATAGATGCATCTAAAATAAGTTTAGTTTGTGAACAGTATAATTGCCACCATTGTTTAATGTCCTTTAAACATTGGACAGTCATGTTCCGGATATGAAGATCAGGACAGTCTTTCCCAAATATTGTCCTGTCATGGCCCGGTAATTTTCGAACTGCCCCTTGAAATTTGACATTTTTAAACACAAACTACTTCCATTAAGTTATTGTACCTGAAAGTTTTACACAATTTTGTCGAACTTTAAATCAAGCTGCAAAACCCCTTTAAAAACTGTCCGAGTGGAATATTTATGATTGGCGGAGAGACGGCACGGTGGGATGCAGTTCAAGGACTTGCAGTTTCCACGTCTCTGTCGATCGTTATCGAATGTTGCGATCCGGTATTTAATTTAAAAGGCTCGGTACCGGGTCGTGACCCAGAATTTGGGAAACGCTGGAATAGGGTATTCAGTTGGTTAAATATTCCACTTGTCAAATACCAGTCAGTCCAATGTACATTTAATCAAATACATTGAATGACTTTATCTATTTTACTAGCAACACCGAAATTTGATCTTAGATCTTTCCAGCAAGAAGATTTTTTTTAAAAGTCCAAGATTTTGACATATAGGTACAAACTACAAATAAAAATAGGTTAATATGATAATGGAAGGCAAACAAGCTGACAGATTTCCTGATGGTAAGAAATTCAAGCCGCCTAGAGACACCAAAGATGGTAATGGTGTGATGCCAACCTAAGGCCGGGATGTTAGGCCTCGAGCAAAAGTAAGTTTTTGGCTAACTTACCCTCCAAATCAGAACACGTCAACGACAAGCATTGGATGTTATGGCGGCAGGAATAGGTAGGGCGGTGGTACCAATTCGGGCGAGTCACTGTGAAACTCTACCACCTGCTAGGAATCACGGTGTTAGTGAGGGTAAACCTATGCTAGCCTATGCAAAGGAGGCCGGATCGACACGGGGAAAAGGGTGTAAATTGTAAAGAAATCTTGGTCAAAGATAAAAATGATTAAATTAAAACAATCAACTATCGGAATGGGCATCTGTCAAAGTTTGATCAAATGTTGGTCAGAAAGAGTAGCGTATACCATTTGAAATTATTTTTAGTTTGAATAAACAAAAGCACATACTCGTAATAAGTGTTGTAGTCCTGCTACGTTATAGTCAATCATTTTGGACCTTTCCTACGTTATAATAAGTACCTGACACAAACTTACCAGCTTCAAAAATAAACCCATAATTCTCCGGTAGAATTTCATTCTCTGCGTGTTGGTATAATTGAAAATCAGAATGATCCACAGCCATCACAGCTTGGTCCACTTTGAGACAAACGTATCCAAAAGTAATACTAAAAATATAAAAAGCATCTTCAGGGCAATATATAAGCAGGGGCACAACCAGGGCACCCATGACTAGCCGAAGACACATCCCACAATGTGATAGGTGGCAAGCCTATCGCCAACTAGGGAACACATCAAATCCTGGGCATTTTTTTTATTAGCAAAATCGAAAATATACATTTTCTAATTGTTTTGTAGTCCGACCCGAGACCTCAAGAAGTCAAGTCCGACGCCGGACTGCTAGACCGCAGAGGTGATAAAAATATAAATTTAGATACTTAAAACGAAGTCGGGCCAATTACACGACTTATATACCAGCTGCTGCACCGACTATTGTAACTTCAGGTTGAAATCATCTCCTTCCCGAAAAGTATAACACATTGACTAGCTGATAAAGTTTTACGCAGCAACTGCATGCAGCACTAAAGTGCTCGCTATATCGTGTTACATGCTTCAGGTTTAGGTTATAATCAAAAGACCATTACATAACGACACACTAATATCACTTTTGTTGCTACAGGAGATAGTTTTCTTCTGACATCAGAATATCCAACAGCTTGTTCGCTACTTTGTTGCAGATATTTAAAACTGGAAATGTAACTTCCTTCTGTTTAAACCGACTTCAATGATTAGCTCTGAGAATCGGCCAACATCTATTTTTCAACCCCTAAGTTATAAGGGTAATTTTTTTTAGTAATATCACATTAAAAACGTAGCAGAACAACGTCTACCGGGTCAGCTAGTACTTCGTCATTTCTAAACCGATTTTTTTTTGTATTTCGAATTCCCATTGACATCAAGTCTGGCTCTTATGAAATTCCAGGGAAATCGAGGAACCTTTTTTTGTGAACGTAATGATTTCCTTATTAAAATCGAAGTCAGTTTCTTGCAGTTTCTGCGCTAAAATGATCGAAGTCTATTGAAAATGAGTATCAATTTAGTACGTAGTACGTAGTACTAAATTGATTTGTATTTGAATTGTACGCTTCCGCTTTACCCTTTTTACTCCTTTTACACTTTATACTTTTATTTTGCAATTGGCTGACCTAATCTAAATTTAAGCGAAATAATTAATTATGTGTAATAACAACTCTATATAGATATCTATTAAATACATTCAGATTTCCGAAGCTTGACAAATACACCCGAAGATCATAATTTAAATAGTACTATATGTAACGTAACTTACTGAGAGAAGGTGGTAGATTGAGATGCAGTACCGACAGCGAAACTATCACCATTGTCTAAGAATATGAAATGCATTACGTAGCGGTGAAAGGTTTGCCAATCTCTGATATTTGCTGTAACGTGAAATAAACCGATGTCTTTAGACCAAATATTTTTCAAAGGTTCCCAAACTTATTTCATATAGCGCCCACGTTGAAAATCAGTTATTGTTTAACTCATCCACTTTTTTTTTCACGTCAAAAACCTAAATCCTACAAATAAAATAAACGCAAAAGTTTGTTTGTTTGTTAGTTACTCCTTCACTCAAAAACTGCTGAACCGATTTTCATGAAATTTTGCACACACATAGAGGGTAACTTGGATTAACACAGGATAGTTTTTATCCCGAAAATGTTCTTGCGTGGGACTGCCACGCGGGCAACAACTAGCATTAACATATTTGTCTAACCTTTTTTAAAACATTTTTTTCTGATCCCATTACAGCATCCTCTAGACCAGTGGTTCCCAAACTTATTTTGTCTACTGCCCACTTTGAGAATAAAAATTTTTTTAGCGCCCCCTTTTTTTCACCTATTTAAAACCACCATAACTTCAAATTAGTTTAATTAATTATTGTGACTATATATGTATATAATGTATAGTAACGGAGAATTCTTAACGAAACTTTTACTATAACCCGCAACTTAAAAACTGAGCGCAGTTGGTAACATACAACGGCGCTTAGGTCTCAAGTTAACTCTTACGGGTTCCACCTGCCAATGATTATTGAAATGCAATTTTATGGTATTAAAACAGAGTATCTTTTATTAAAAATATAACTAAAATAATCAATCCTTATATAAAAACTAATGTGATGGATGAAACTGATGCTGTTTAATAAGTTTGTTAATATCAGGTTCCAATTTAATCAAGAACAGTC
>NJDC01001575.1:0-10833 GCA_002245475.1 Calephelis virginiensis
GTACACCAGACCAAAGAGCCAACCTGCCACCGGGGAGATCAAAAGTATCACTACCTATTTGCTTAGTCTCCGTTACACACAGTAAATCTAGACATCTCTCATCCATTACATCAACCAATTCATTCATCTTCGCTTCTATTGCCCCTTTCACATTCCACGTGCCTATTTGACACTCTCCACTCCTCGATTCGCCTGTACGGGTCTGGCGTGATGGGTGGCGGCCCCCATCGCCGCATCTGCCCCTTTTCGTACCGACGAGGGCAGATCGGTACGCGTCGCCTCCAGGGAACGCCCTAACCCACTCTGCGGTACTTTTTCGGGCCAGAATTGCAGTCCAATGGACTGGCAGGGATCGCAACGTGCACGCTTGTGGCCAATGATCCCCTTACAGATTATAATCATTTTAACATTCGACAATGGTCACTTCGTAATGCTGTACTGGTGATGAAAGCTCTCATCATCAGCTTATCTTCATAAAGTACCAATTTTTCAAAAGTCTGAATCTTTCAATTGTCAGAGCACTCGATACATTTTAGTTAATTCGGTTGGTATTTATTATGTAGAAGTTCTGATGATAAACCTAGGAGTGATAGACACTTCCCACTTACCATTTCCCAGTATCCCACTATAATATTTTATTTAACATAATGATATCTAGCCTATAGCCTACCTCAATAAATGGGCTATCTAACGTTGAAATCATTTTTAAATCAGACAAGCAGCGCAGTAAATATCCGCCTTCCTCTTATGACAACTTGCCGTGTTTGCACATCTGTCGTCGCAGTATTCAATCATTTGATGTTATTTTAAAACTGCGATACATCCTATGATATTTATGTAAATGAATAATGTATAGAGCAATTTTGTTTTAAATTAAATACTTGTGATGAATAGCGCATTTATTTTTAAAAGGATTTCGTAACATAATGTTTGTATAAGAACAATAGGGCTTTGTAACTACCAACCGCGCGCCCTAGCCACGTGGTCGGCTCCTTACAGGTTGTACGCAGTGAACTACTTTTTTAATTTCTTCTTTCCAGAATATCATCGGTACTAGTATTTAAATTATACGCTTCGGCTTTACACTTTTTACACTTTATGCTTTTATTTTTAAATTGGCTGACCCAATCTAAATTAAAGCGAAATGAATAATTAATTAATTAATTATGTGTAATGGAAACTCTATACAGATATATGTAAAATACCTTAGGATTTCCGAAGCTTGACTAATATAGCCGAGGCGCATAATTTAAATAGTACTACTATATAATACTTTCTAGATAAGTAAGTTTTGTTTTATATGTAATTTACGTTAATTTCCTTATTTAATAGGTAGTAATCTAATTCTTTTATCTTGGATAGGCGATATCTTATAGTATTATAATTATTTTTTTTAATAATTAGTTTTCCCATTATTTACATTTTTTGCATTAATAATAAGATTTTACATACTAACCAAAATGCCGAGAAAAAGATCTCAACTTTCTCAGCAGTCTGTCACAGCAAAACGGCTGCGACTTTTGAGCAGCAATTGAGTCGGAACATAATAAAAAACTTTCTTTCTCCTAAAATTATCTTTAATTTTCATGTACCCCACACCTAGAGTGAGTAAGTGAGAGAGAAAGTGTATGTTCCGGTTTGACGGCAAAATTGCTAAACTTATTTTAATATTTCAAAAAAATAGATTAAACTTTGGAGAAGGACGTAGGCTACTTTTTATCTTAAGATTTTAACGGGCAGCGTTGGAGAGCTAAATATTAAATAACTAGACTACGCGGGCGCAGCCGCGGGTAACAGCTAGTGTTATATAAAAATGAATGTATTTCTTTTGGTCATCGCGTCACACGTGAACGAATGAAACAATTATTTCGCCAGTTATTTTTTGTTTTATAATAATAATGTCAGATAAAGGTTCTTATGATAGATAAAAAATGTTAGATTATTTTAATGACAGACATTGTCCTGTCTGAATTATGAGTGAAACTTTTTCAAAGTGAAAAGGTTCGGAGGGTAAGGTAGCCGGTAAACTTACTTTTTGCTCGAGGCCTAACATCCGGACCTCAGGTTGGCAACGCACCATTACTATCTTTGGTGTCTCTAGGCGGCGTGAATTTCTTACCGTCAGGAAATCCGTCTGCTTGTTTGCCTTCCTACAACATAAAAAAAAAGAAACTCGGCCTCCTCTTTGAGGATATCTTTTGGTTTAGAGTTTTCCTACATGTAAAATATCATACACACATATTATTAAACCATTGCGCAGTAGGCAGACAGAATCAATTGTCACAAATCCGGAAGACCAGCGTAGCTTCCTCCACATTAATTATGTACCCGTTTCATACAAACAGTCCGGTTTCAAAGTCATGTTTAAAGTTGTGTTTAAAGAAACCTTACCTCCAATAACAAGACAGCTCAGCACCAGCGTGTCACCCTCGTGGTATGGACCAATTTTTCTTTCCACTTTATTACCGAATTCATCCAGGAAAAATGGTTGACTTGGTAGTACTGTAAAAATTAGGTAAAATTTAAGAAACACAGTTTGTATGTTTGTTTGTTACTTCACGCAAAAACTGCTAAACCAATTTTCTTGAAAATTGGTACACATATAGTACATACATATTTACATACTTAGATTAACCAAGGAACAGTATTTATGCCGAAAAAAAGATTAGTGGGAATTTAACCACGCTGGCATTGCCGCGGGCAGCAGCTAGTAATCAATAAATAAATATCCCTGGACCAATCAATGTTTATGTTATGAGTTTTAGTGAACGATAGTAATGCTTATAATTTTGCCTACTACTTTTAAAAAGTTTTTAAAAAGCGACAACTAAAAGGTACATTAGGACACATTTTTAGCATTTTTAGAAATATTGTCTTTCGGTCTGTATCCCGACCGCGATTAACTCTGAATCTAGTGAACCGAAAGTCATGAAATTGTACAGTACAGCTGGTTGGTACTTAAAGTTTCGAAGAATGTTGTAGGATACTTTTTATGTCTTTTGATAAAGAGGTTCCCATGGGAGACGGGTTAAAATAAAAATATAAATTGGTCCGTAATCCATTATCGCGTAGTCCGTTTTTTCATTTGTAGTATGTGCTCATAAATTATCTAATATTTTTTTTCAAGTCATACCTAAGTTTTGTAAGTCATAAAACACAGACATAACAACATTCAGTACAAAGTGACCAAATCACTTCAAAACCGAAATGTAGACTAACTATTTGACGTATAACAGGTCTTCTTATGTAAGAAGGTACGGGAACATGTGTGGTTATTTTCGACTTCGTTTGGGTGTTCATTAAATTTGTAGCAGTCGATACTCTATACATTAAGGACTTGGCGTGAAAATACTCGTATGTATACATATGAAGTCCAAATCAAAACACCCAAATGAAGTCGAAAATAATCACACATGTTCCCGTCGGGAATCGAACCACAACGATCCTGTGGAGTTATGGGTGTACGCTTACACCTCGGCCAGCGAGAGATAAAAGTCCAAAGAAAACATTCACTATCCATCAATAAAATTCAAAAGTATATGCTACTAGCAGTTTCACGCAGCTTCGCCTACATAACTTGGCTTCTACTGCACCGATTTTGATGAAACAAAGCCTATGTCACTCAGGGATAATGTAGCATTCTAAAGGTGAAAGATTTTTTTAAATTGGCCAGCAGTTTCGGAGCCTATTCATTTCAAACAAACAAACAAAAAATCTATCCTTTCCTCTTTATAATATTAGTATAGACAAAAGTATAAGGTATCTTACACTTGCTTTTGTATGAAGGCAGCATTGACATTCATAAAATTTCAGCATAAATACTTAAAAGATATTTGGGAAGAACCGCGTTCTAAATTCTAATGTGTAGCTAACACAAATCTAACATAAATAGCATTTTCTTCTAAATTTAAGCACTTTTCCCGCGCTTGAATTTGACGTTGAAATTTAGACATGTTTCAAATAACTCTTTGCATGTATAGTGGAAATATATACTTAACAAAAAGTGTAGACATACAATAAATTCATCAACTACAGATGAATGATAATGTATTTTTTCATGTATTGGTCCGGGTCTATAATAGACTATGTACCTTCCTACCAGGGAGCTTTTAAGAGGCGAGGTAAGGTCGGATGAGACATTACCAATAAGAACACTGGTGGTATAGTGCTGCACTGCATTTTTTTTGTATCCAAATTCAAAAGGATCAACCGCCTTATCTATTCTAGCCACCATAATCTAGCAACCCAAAAACAGGACATGGACACACCTACAATGGTGTCCATAGGCCACCTTCACAAGAGCCGTGTGTTTGCTCGCTGTATTATCATATAAAAAAACTTACCTATCACCGTTAAATTGACGCCAAGATTTCTTGTTGGTGCCTCAAGGAAATCAACTCGACAGTGGTAAAGTGCTTGGTCATCCCCTCTCAATTCAGTGACAATCAGTGCGTTTGGCTGGCTATTGCGGTTTGCTTTGAGCCTGCTGCTGGTGTTAAAAGAACCTGACCATTCGGAGCCTGAACGCGCGTCATAACTGTAATAAAAGAAGACATGAAATACTGTATGCATATTCACTTTTGTTGCATGACATATACAGGGTGCCAGTTTATCTTTGACGTAGGTGTGATATCTTAAGATGATAAATACAGGGTGCCAATTCGTCTTTGTCTCACATACATATCTTCAGGCAGAGAGTATCGAGTGATAAACCTCAGGAACCTGACAAACCTGTCTGGCTTTTCATACAAACCCGCCTGAGACTTGACACCAACCTCGGACAATATTCGAACGATCTGATCTTGGAATGTCAACCTTGGTCTCCCCGTGTACGTCTTTGTCATAGATGAATTATACTCGTAAAATGTAATAGCCTTGCATGTGTGGTGACAGAGCCTAGACATAATATAGCAACTCACCAGCAATATCTTTGGTATCTATAGGTAGAATTTGTCTCTTACAATTAGTAACACTACCTTCTTGTTTAATAAATTAAATAAAAAATATTAAATAATCCAATATTACACAGCATATAACAACAAAATCAGCTCAATAGAATGTATACTTGTTGTCATCGGCACTTGGTGGAATTCCATAAAATATACACTTTTTAAGGTAAACTCTTGTACTTTTCCACTTCACACTTTTTTAACACTTAATGTTATGCTATAGTTAACCGGTTTTACTTTTCGCAACATCGTCAGAGCTTTATAACTAAAGATAAATAACTCTAACTCAGAAAAAGACGAATGGACGAATTCACGAGTAACTGCTTAATTTAATATTGTAATTCTGTATTATTCCTAAAAATTGTGTAAAAGGCGACCGCAAAATTATTAATTTTAATAAAGGACCGCATAATGAAGTTAATATAATTTGAAATCTCAAATTACTAAATGAGACTTTGGGGAAAACAGTGTAATTCGGAATGAGAACTCGCTTACACAGGGTGGAATTAATTTGTTAGTTTGTGTGGCAAACCTAAAACAGATTTCAGTAAACATAAAGTATCTTCAAGCCCATATCCCTAACGAAGTAGCCAGAGGCACAACCAGGGCAACCACGACTAGTTGAATAAACTCACAAGAAGTCCCACAATGTGATAGGTCGCAAGCCTATCGCCAACTGGGTACATATCCAATCCCGGGCAACGTTTTTTTTTATAAGAAAATTGACAATACACGTTTTCTATTTTTTTTTTACTGTCCGACCAAGTAATCCAACCCCGGACCTCAAGAAGTTTAGAACGATCCGATTTCAGTAAATACCAAATAATATAAATACCAAAGATGGTAATGACACTATTAACTTTGAAAGTAAGTTTTCGTAATGGATAACGGTCAGTTCAAACACTGACAACATGGTGCAGGAATAGGTATGATAGGGGTAATACTACAAACGATTTGTCTCAAAACTCTTCCTTCTAACTTGTAGTCGCCGTGTTAGTGACAAAGAAACTGGGACGGTTGCAGTTGCCATATTCATCTAAGGAGCCAAGGGCCACCATAAGTTGAATATGATGCTGCTTATGGTAACTGAATATCTTTTTTCGAGGTATCGATATAAAATTCGAGAAGTTAGTATATAAAAACAAAGTAAGATTGACTTGAGAAGTGAATAAACAGACTGATTGCTTAACTATCGTATAAATATTATAAATGCGAAAGTTTATATGTTTGTTACTCCATCACGCAAAAACTGCTGAACCGATTTTTATGAAATTTGTCACACATATATAGGGTAACTTGGATTAACACATAGGATAGTTTTTATCATGAAATTTTTTTCTGTAGGACCATTAATTACGCGGGCAACGCCGCGGGCAACACCTACTTAGAAATATAAATCAAATGTACTGCATGAGTAACGATTGCCCATTTTATAAAGCAACAACCTCACAACCGGCTTTCTCACAGATCAGACCGCGCCCAAACAGACAGACAAGCAGTTGGAACTAAGCTCAGTCTGTCGTCTGAAGGGGCCGTGGGAACCCAGCTTAAATCAGAATATAATAATACTCAATGACAACGACAACTATTATAAGAACTGGAGTTTTGGCCTGTAATTTAATATAAAAAGTACATTAGTTAAAGGAAATTCAATATGGGTTTTTGTTTTAAATGTCAATGTCCCTCAAGTAAAATTATTTAGTTTTCTGCTTTGAATCAGACATGAAAATTTCATCCTGTATATGATTCGCCTCGTAACTCAATACCCGTGTTGCCTCTGGATATGTTAAAGCTGTCTAAATAGTTGAGAGCTTTTGAATTAGTTTATAGGTCTGAACCGTGAAGCTATATTGGAGGTTCCTCAAACAAAGATAAGTACGGCTACCTACTCTTGAAGTTCTATTGCTGAAATATTGGAAATTGGAATCGAGTATGTCATCTTAGGTACTCTTGAACACAATGTTGACGAATTATTAACATTTAGTTAATAGTAGACAATACATTATCTTATCGGATTCGTTAAATTTATTTGTAACTAAATGTTAATAATCTGCTAGCACTAAAAATACCTTAAAAAGAGTACCTAAAATGATATATACGATTCCAATTTCCAATTCGCTTGATATCGAGATTCAATAGTAGCCATACTGATGTCATTTCCAAATATTGCTGACTCACTCTGGTGTACCGGCCTCTTTTTCGTTTTAACTATTAAATCACATCATAAGACTTTCAGAAAGAGAGGCCAGTAAATTAGTGTATTACACTCATGAAGCTTTTTTTGAAGATATTGGAAGGCAAACAAGAAGACGGATTTCCTGATGGAAAGAAATTCATGCCGCCTTGAGACACCAAAGGTGGTAATGGTGCGTTGCCAACCCGAGGCCGGGATGTTAGGTCTCGAGCAAAAGGAAGTTTACTGGTTACCTTTCCCTCCAAATTGGAACACGTCAACGGCAAGCAATGATGTTATGGCAGCAGGAATAGGTAAAGCGGCTGTACCAATCCGGGCGAGTCGCTGCGAAACCACTTAGTCAGATGTCACGGTGTTAGTGACGGTGAGCCTATGCTCGCCTTTTACGAGATGCCTGATAAGAAGGCAGATGGTCTAATCTGCAAAGGACCCGGACCAACAAGGAGCATAATCTCTATTGCTAAGCTATATTACTACTAAGTTTACACCTTGAACAAAATCCTGATGTTATTTCTAAATACTGCGGACTCACTCTAAAGTGCTCTCTGAGAGTGTAGTGATGGTAATTAAGAAAGTCAAAACCAAAGAGAGGACAGTACAATAGAGTGAGTCAGCAGTATTTGGAAATGACACCAGGTTTTTGTTAATAGTATAACCTCCAATAGTAATATAGCTTCAAGGCAATACTAACTTATAACTTAAGTCTAACACCGGGCTTCGGTCTAATCGAATAACTGCATTGGCAGTTTCAAAATAACGCGTCCAAAACAATAAGTCATTACAATTGAAAGCAACCAGTAACACATTTTTAACCGACTCCAAAACAGAGGAGGTTCTTAGTTCGACTGTATGTTAATTTGTAATTTTGTTACGCTATTACAGGGCCAATAGCAAACCGATTTTGATGTTTTTATTTAGAAAGATAGATAATAGACAATGTATAGGTAAGTATGACCAAAAACTACTAGCAGGATGTTTATAAAATTAATTTTGGACCATTTCGAAAACATTTGCTATCTTTCAAAAAAAATTATCAAATCATGACGTGGTGTCCAATGTTTTAGTTGGAGTCGGATTTTGCAGTTTTACTGCTCTTATTTATTATCAACATCAGGAATTTAAATTTGCTAAACGAACAAAAATACATACATACATACATACATATCTTCACGCCAAGTCCCTTACGGGGTAGGCAGAGAGTATCGAGTGCCAGACCTCACGATCCTGACAAACCTGTCTTGCTTCCTTCACATTCATAACCCTTTTCATACAAACACGCCGGTTTCGGAGACTCTTGACACCACCCTCGGATAATATCCGATTGATCTGATCGTGAAATGTCAGCCTTGGTCTCCCCGGGTACCTACATCCATCCACATTCGCATTGTATATCTGCTTTGTCAATATTTCATCTCTCATTCTTTCCACATGACCGAACCAGCGGAGCATGCCCTTTCGCATTTTAACTCCAACACTTTCTTTCAATCCCACTCTTTCTCGGATCTCACTGTTACGAATGCGGTCAGCGAGTCAAAGTCAACAAAAATACAATTTAAAAAAAAAGATAACGAAGCTTAACCAACTGTCGACAGTAAAAAAATATAAATAAGAATTTTAGCAGGGATGGAAGGTACTTAAACCGCGGATGTAGATAAGAGAATATGTGCAAGGAATAGTGTGAATGGAGCGCTGGGTAAGCTATTTCAAAGCGAGGTTTTGTGTCAAAGTGCTCTAAACTCGCTTTTAATAATTCTGTGCTCATCCCAACGTTGTTGTGTGGAAGTGAGAGTTGGATATGTCAGAAGAAGCATGAGAGTAGGATAGATGCGGTCGAAATGGATTGTTACGCTCGTGGGATTAATAGATGAAAAGCGATGGTGTTAAAATGAAAAATTCGGTTGTTCGGACATGTAAAAAGACTGACAGTTGGAAGATTGACAAAGCAGATATACAATGCAAATGTGGATGGAGGTAGGAGTGAGATCAAGGTTGACATTCTACGAACAAATCGCTAGAGTGTTATTCAAAGGTGATATCAAGAGTCACCGAAACCAGCGTGTCTGTATTAAAAGGCTAAATAATGTGGAGGAAGCCAGGCAGGTCTACCAGGATCGTGAGGCTTGGCAGTACTTGACACTTGGCCTACTCTATAAGGGACTTGGCGTGAAGATATGTATGTATGGTAAAATGTAAGGTTAAAAGCTCACAGTCGGTATTCCAATCACTGGTGAAAATTCAAAAATAGAGCCTGCAGGTTAGTTTATTTTGAGGTCACTCACCAAACAACACTTTCATTTCTAAACAGGCAACATTCGTTTCTAGTTTCAGGTTTGTGCAATGTACGGATGCATATTTTAGTAAGTTAAGTTTTCGCCCTGATGATGCTTGTATAGCGAAACCGGTTGGCTAAACCAAAAAAATAAAAAATAATAAAATATATTGTGGAAAGTACAAGTGTTTCTAAATAAATTGCATCAAGTATTCGAACGCTTCAACTATTGGTGTATTTCGCGAAAATGTAGAGGCAAACCAGATTTCATGATAATGAGAATTACAGGGTATTTTTAAACAACACATATGACAACAATCAAGATGTCAACGTTGCGTTTTCTCCCATTTATTTATTTAACTGGTTCACTGGTTCTTGAGCTCAGGTTAAATATGTTATTAAAAACAATAGCACCGGTGAACGAGTGCTGCGCAGTAACTTTATGGAGAGATATCCATCGCCTTACATATTTCTGCAGCCATTTTCGTTTCGGAGGATAGGGCAGCTGATAGACTTGCGTAGGCTTAACATCCTAGCCACAGAAAAGCGACGCACCTATTACATCTAAGGTGTCTGTAGGAAAGCCACCAGAAAAGCCGTGTGCTTATTATAGACCTTACACATAAAAAAGCGGTTGTCTGTAAAGTCGGTTTTCTAACGACAGTTAACGTGACAACGTCACAAGAGCGGAGGTCGATTGTGCCTCTTTGTCGCTCGTTCCGCGCTCTCGCTTGCACTTCAAGCCTTAAATGGCACGCCTCAGAGCGAGGTAACGCTGCATGAGTTATGTTTTTGGTGCGTCTAGCCGGCTCCATCAAATTATAAGACGTTGTAACGTAAAAAAACAAAAATAGCTATAACACAGATGAATATACCTGTTATTATAAAAATTTCTGTGTTACACTTTCACAAGAAAACAATCAATCGTATTATCAAATTATCAATCGTAATGAAACTTTGCACACATATTCTTGGAATAGTCAAAAGTAATATCGAATACTGTCTTAACTTAATGCGAAACTTAAATGCGAGTAAAGCCGCGGGTAAAAGCTATATTCTTTCTGGGCTAGAAAAAAAAACAAGCTCAAAAATACTTTTTTTATATATTCCGGCGAATTTCGTTCCACCCTTTCAGTTTGCGTAAGAAAAATTAAAATATTGTTTTTCTTAATTTCCTCACATGCGAACGGAATAAAAAGAATCCCATGCCCGCCTCCTGGTTCTAAGCTACCTCCGTGTAAATTTTCAGCCAAATTTGTTTAGCCGTTCTTGAGTTATAAATAGTGTAACTAATACGACTTTATTTTATATAAATACAGGTAGTATTTATTATTTAGTCTCGGCGAACTTCGTTTCACCCGTTCTGTTTGTATGGGGAAAAATAAAGTATTGTTTTTCCCATTTTCCCTGTAATTTCCCCC
>NJDC01001575.1:10872-29439 GCA_002245475.1 Calephelis virginiensis
CAGGCTCCTTTGCAAAATAGACCACCTGCCTTTCTGCCAGTTCGCTCGTAAAAGGCGAGCACAGGCTTACCGTCACTTACACCGGTGGTAGAGTTTCGCAGCGACTCACCCGGATTGGTACCACCGCCTATCCTATTCCTGCCGCCATAACGTCATGACGTGTTCCGGTTTGGAGGGTAAGGTAGCCGGTAAACTTACTTTTATTCGTGGCCTAATATCCCGGCCTCAGGTTAGCAACGCACCATTACCACCTTTGGTGTCTCTAGGCGGCGTAAATTTCTTTCCATCAGGAAATCCGTCTGTTTGTTTGCCTTCCAATATTTAATAAAAAAAACCTGGTCTTTGAAATTATAAGAACCTTCTTCTAATAACAACTAACACAACAAAAAAATAATTAGCTTACTCGGTTCGGTTGTTATACAGCCCTGACGATGCTTCTATAGCGAAACCGGTTGGCTAAACAATAAAAATATATTGTGGAAAGTACAAGTGTTTGTAAATAAATTGTATTAATCGGTTCAGTCGTTCGGAAGTTATGCGCTTACCAAGACATTTAGCAATTCATTTTTATGTAATTGATAACTAGATATTCCCGCAAACTTAGTTCCGCCCGTTCAGAGTGTACAGGAAAAATTTAAATGTTGTTTTTCAAAGTTTCCTCACAATCGAACAAGTTAAAAAGTATATTATGTCCTTTTTCCGATTCTAAGCTACCTCTCCACCAATTTTTAGCCTAATCGGTTCAGCCGTTCTTGAGTTATAAATAGTGTAACAAACACCACTTATATATATACATATATCTTCAATATGTTTAACTAACCTGTATATTGGTACATTGTCCTTGTACCAGACCAGTAACATCAGCTCGTCGTTGATGTCAGATGAAGAATCACAGTATAGAGTTGTGTTCCCCCCTTCCAGAGCTTCTTGAGCTATCACTGGACCTGGAATTATAAAACCTGTTACTTCATTACCATAGTCGCTAGTGCACGCTGCTTTAAAAATACAACACCTAAAAAAAAGTCTTCACGGCCATATCCCTGAAGAAGTAGATAGAGGCACAACCAGGGCACCCACGACTAGCCGAAGACACTAAGTCCCACAATGTAACAGGTGGCAAGCCTATCGCCAGCCGGGCACATTTCCAATCCCGAGCAACATTTTTTTATTAGAAAATTGGAGAACCCAAATTTTTATTTGTTTGAGCTACTCGTATGAAGAAAATGATGATTTAAATATATAGTCTAAGGTTTTTTGTCAGCGTCCTTCATATAGAAAACTGGCCTGCACCAAATTGTTATCGTCAATTTTCAGATATTAATAATTAATAGTCTCATCCTACATTTCTTTCTTTCTTTAGGTTTTGGCAATCTCGTTAGTATTTTGCCATTAGTCAAGTAGAAATCTGCATCAAATTTTATATCAATTATAATTATTCATCAGTCATAAGTCGTCAGTAAGTCATGTCAGAGTAAGTCATGTCACACAAGCTCATGTAATGAGATTTGGCGGCAACAAGCAAATATACGATACGCTAATTTCTTCATGATTATTTCATTTGTGCACTTTCACTGAACAAAATTGTACAAAATGCCACCAAAATTGACTAATTTCACTCAAAATTAACACGAAATACAATAATTATAAAAAAAACTTCGACCATCTTATCTCTCGATGGCGCCAAAACTCCATCCTACATTTATCATCGAAAATCAAATCACAATAACAATTTTATTTTTTATTTTCGATTTTTTTAATGGCCATTTGTCAAACAGTATTAACTTTTTTAAGATCGCTAATTATGACATAAAAACATTACTGCTAGCTGTCACAATTGACGTTATGGTACGAATTGAATGAATGATACGTCACAAAACTGCCATCTAACCATCATCTAACAGTATTGTAAAACTCCTAGAACAAGGTTGTTTAGAGATGTCATAGTACGAAAAGTCGATGTAGTATTAAAACATTCCTGTTTTAAGGGCTTATGATAGGCCACCATATGTTAAAAATATGAATATTAAAAAGTATTAGCAAGTGAAGAAGACAGAATGTTAAATATAAAAAAAATCGAACACTTTGTCAAAAGTCTTTACATGTGTTTAAAACCTACCATAGGCTTGAAAAAATCTAAACAACATCTATTGCCCGCTGTTCTTCAAAATAACGGTTTTTTTATCATCTTTGCACCTAGTAAATTAAAAAAGTGGTATACAAGTTCTAAACGTTTTCTTCTGCTACATATTTTGAAACGTAATTTTCCTAATTTAAATGTATTTTTTTTTTAATTTTCATTGACAATTTTTTAACATGATTCAGAAATTCATTGTAAAAACGTATACATCACCAATAAAGAATGGCATTTTCTATGCACATGAGATACATACATAACAAAGTTGTGTTTCAAAGAATTTCGTAAAAGGTTACAAGCAGAGAGCGATGTAATAAATAAATCCACGAAAAAGGCAACGTACTATCCCTAGAACAGATTGATTTGCCCGAATTGAGAATGAAGTTTAGAAATTGCAATAAAATCAATAAAACTTTTAAATTCAAAAATTTAACGCTGGATATTGAAATGCGCTTCATTTTTTCTATAGAAGTAATACAGCATTTATAAAACTATATCTGAACATGACATATTTTTTAAATAAAATGTGTACAGGATAAGTAACTTAAAACAAAGGTTATTGAATTTTTTATCGGTTTTTCAGTCGCTTTTCACTTACTCGTACAAACTATCAAAAGGTTTTAACCAAATTTCATAAACCTAGTAGGTAGTACTTTTTAGCCGAGATCAGTTTAGAATAAATTACTGAAGCAATATCTTTCGTTCCCAATACAATTAACAAACCACGAAAAGCTACTTCAACGTGTCTATAAAGTCGCGTATAACAAATATTAAGAAAGAAAGAAAAGAAAAGAAAAAAATATTTATTTGCGGAATATGACTGTTACAAAGATGTTACAAAATTATTTAAGCGTTCCTACATATTCTACCAACTTGTGGTGTGCAAATATTTTAATATGTTTTTAATTATTTATTCACGATTTATTACTTACACACTGTTTTTTGTTTGTTTTGAGATTACATGATTATATATTAATACACACAATTTTTAGAATGTAAATTAATTTATCCCTATCTACCGTAAACTACCACCGTTTCCAAACCTAGCCAGACAGGAAAGAAAAGAAAGTTGAATAACTTTTTTCGAAATCTGTTTAATGGAAGTGATTTAAGATTATCAGGAATTTGGTTGTTTATACGAATGGACATGCAATACATGTTATTTTTGTAAATGTTGAGTTTTTGGTTAGGCACATGTAGTTTCTCACTATTTCTAAAATGAGACAAACCTAGGACATCAGCATTTGTATGAAACAAATAATGATGTTTGTTTTACATATACACATACAGCCAATATATATAAGCAAGGTAAAGGCAATATTTTAAGTGACTTAAAAAGTGGCTTGCAAGAATGTAATTGATTGACACTACATATAGCACGTATACACTTCTTCTGAACTCTAAAGAGTCTAGTTAATTCTACAGAATTCCCCCAAATAGGAATACCATACAACAAAACGGAAGAAACATACCCATGATAAGCTAACAGAGATGCCTTTAATCCTGACACATCTCTAATTCTTCTCAATACATATACAAAACTATCGATTTTATTGCAAAGTAAACCAATATGCGATTTCCAGTTACAATATTTATTGATTTTTATTACTAGGAATTTCGTAAAATCTACATTCTCAATAGTAGTATTATTTAAAATCACATCTAATTTTTTAGTATCTCTATAATGTGTTTGAAATTCAACTAATTTTGTCTTCGTAAGATTTATTTTTAGATTATTTTCATTCAACCATTCTGTCACTTTAGTCAAAGTTTTACTTGTTTCTTCATGTAAATCGTTTCTATTTTTGCTCTTGATGAGAAGTGTAGTATCATCAGCAAACAAAATTGAATCATGACTGATAGCATCAGGCAAATCATTTATGTAAATTATAAAAAGTAATGGCCCTAAAACACTACCTTGTTGTACACCGCAGTCATTAAAAAGATAACGAATTATAGACTTTCTTGCGTTTTCCACTTACTTTTGATATCGCAACACATTGCTTTCTATTCTCTATATAGCTTTAAAACCATTCTAATGAATTATCTCTAATTATCTAATAGTTTAAACAAGGAATCTTTTAGGAGGGCTTAAATATAGATGGCGCTGTACCTGCTAAATAAATTAATCTAGGAAAACTGCGTGTAGTAGTAAGTAAACTCTATTTTATCTAAATTAGAAGTGAAGTTTACAAATTGCGACCAAATAAACAAAATACTTTGAACGATACCGTTCTAAAGTTTTACGCTATTGGAACGCGCGGCGGCGGATCGGTTAAAGCGATTGGTTTAATCAGTAAATTCCTTTAAAATTTAGAGCGGCAAAGCGGTGTAAGTTTAAAGGAGTTCTAGTTTCGTATTTTCCTGAATCGAACGTCTAATTAAATAAAAATATTTGCTGTAATAGGTTTGGTCATTAGGATTTCTTTAAAATTAGCAAATTTACTATGGAGACGGCTTCAATTAAAGTTTTACTTACTATGTGTAAATTACAAATAAATTCTTTTAATTATTTACTAACGTTTTAAATGTGGAAAAAAGTTTCTATTTTTTCTCCGGGATTCTTACCATAATGCATAGTCCAGATTTGATCGGAATGACATCAGGTACGTACGATATATACAAGGATAACAAAAACAATAAATGTTAGATGATAATAAATGGTTAGATGGCAAGAGACGGTTATTAGTTCCTTGTAGGGTTCCGTTGCCTAATGACAAAAACGGAACCCTTTTTTATATCTAATCTAAATATAATAAAGTTATAGATCTGACATTTGCGTCTGTACGTTCATTCTAGTAGTAAGAAGTATGTCTCCCAGTATCAACTTTGAAATAAGAGAGAGTGAGATATAAAACTACAGTACATTAGTTAGATCTTAATGAAAACTTTCAAAGAAAATTGGTTTGAGCGACATACAGTTAGAATATTCAAAAACCGCAAACAAAACTTTGTCATTTATACAACTTCAAACTCTGCTGTCTATAATACTTTGTTCGAATTAATTTTCGTTAAAAGTTTTGATTGCGTTTATTGTGTACCCTCTACCGGTAAAGAAGTATATGCCTTTAAACTATTAACTTTAAGCAGACCCACCGCTCGATATTAGGTTGCCCGCACGCAATTCAGATAATGCCGCCCCTCAACTATATTACGTCATAGCATACCGAAAATAAAACATTTATTTCGTATAGGTAATTTAGTAATTTTTGTTTACTGTAAGAAAAAAAACATTTTTTTATTTAAAATATGAGACTGACGGGCAAGTGAGTGACCTCATTGAAAGTGATCACTGCCGCCCACGGAGATCTATATTACATGGAAAGAATACGCTCTTTTCTAGAATATCCTTACATTCTATCCGATTGGAAACGCCGCCCTCGGTAACTGGTTCCACAAAGGTATACAATGTAAGAAATGTCGTCAGAATCGCACGGTAGCGGACCGGCGTGCTTTAAGTTGGTAGTAATGATACCTTAAGCTTTGAGAAATCCTTCCTTTACATAAGTATGCGATAGAAAACACCGAGATCATTAAAATCTCTAAGATACGCCGAAGGATCAATCTGGTTAATAATTGACATTCCGAAACGCTTTACATTGGATGTGATCAAAAGGAAAGATAGTGGGGAGCCTCTACCCAAAATTGAGAACAGTAGTCTTTACGATGCCGAATTCGCGCTTTGTTAAGTTTCCCAGGAATTTGGCTTTCTCTTTCACATTATGGGCCAGAGAGTCATCGCTCTGGTATAATAAAGGCGTAACTAAATTGAAATTGGCACTTCCGGGTGAAGTATTTGCATATCAGTAAAGGGGTTAGGGTGTGGTGTCGCTGGTTTAGACCTGGGTAGAAAGGAACGCCAAATCAGTATTAAAAAATCAATATTATAAAAATATTATTTTCTCTTAATAGATGTCTCATTAATTGCATTCTCTTTTTTCCGCATACACTTAAATTGCATTAAGGGGCTGTCATTAAAGTTCCGCCTAGGGTGCTGCTAGTTTTAAAACCGGCACTTTTGATTATGATCACGTTAACAAAGTTTAAATATTAGATAATAATTAGTCTGAGAGGAACTGTCTATTTGTATAAAAATGAATCCCCATTTCCCTTAGTCATGGCATCTCTCATGAACGGATGGACCAATTCTACATGTTATTTTTGTCGATAGTAAATTATTATTTTAAGAAAAATAGAAAGTCTTTTTGAAATAGTCCCTTTGACCCTATTCACTGTTAATATTTTTACAACATAACTAATTATTTTTAAAAATGACAGTTTTTTTAAAAAAATATATTATATATTATAAATCTTTCTTAATTATTTAACCACCTTATTATATGACTACACCTGTCATGGGTAAAGAAAAAACCTTTGAAAAAGCAATTGTCAAATTAGTCGTCAATACTGTAAAAGACCTCTTTCTAATATTGTTGTTTTTAAATAATGTGAGTAGGTGTTACCTTTTTTAAAATGTATTATGTTCTGTTACCAAAATGTATATCATTACTATCATTGGATAAAAAAAAATGATATTTTATATCCACAAACAAGTTAGAGGTACTATGTTTCAATATCGTTTGACGCAGAAAAATAGGTGATTAATGTACCTAACAAAACGAAAAAGTAGCTGTAGGGCACGTACATTAATATAATCTGAAGACTGGTAGTTACGAAACCGCGTTCACGAAATAAAGCTCCATATATTTTGTTGCGAACGAATTTGGTAATGATTGAAGATTTAGTATCACTTATGTCTGAAAGTCTACGAGTTGAAAGCTAATTTATCTAATCCAAAGTCATAAAATTAATTGATATGAAATAAAATAATATGAAATGAAATTCATTTGTGGATTAAGTGTTTTATTTAGATGTCACAAAAATATTTAAGTATATCAACATTTTCTGCCACGTTTTGGTATACAAATTTATTTATATATAAGAAAGTCGTGCTTGTTACAGTAATTGATAGACATGGAGGAAGACACAGGTTCTCCGTTATCCATGCATTAGCTACGACTCTTTTAATAGATACATATCTATTTCGAAAATGTTACAGTTAAACTTTGCAAAATTAATCTAATTTTTTATGAAGGGCCATCTGTGAAGAATGAGGGCAAGAAGAAGTACCTACTGATAATAATAAAAATATGGAGTAACGAATTTATGGGCTAGAAAATGGTTAGCTCAACTTCACATTGATATACCCGATCTCACCGAGTATTTTTCATTCATTGAGAGCTCATTGTATTTTTGATACATAATAATAATAAAAAAATTAATGAATATCTAGTAACACAAATATAATCTAACCCCAAAGTAAGCAAATTGTATGCTTGTGTTACGGGTGTTAGTCAACCATTCCAATGCATACAAATACTTAAATAGATACCAGAATAAATTTAATAAATACCCAGGCCCGGAAATGCAGACATCTAAATGTTCATCACACAAATGCCTGCTCCGTCGGTAATCGAACACCAGCCTCGCGATTGGTCTATGTTGTTAGGCGTGTACGCTAGCCACTCGACCAACGACCTTAATAAACAAAATCATTTCTTCAAACATAGACAAAAGTTTGGTTGTAATTTGAGTCGTTACAATAGTGGAACGGTGCTATTATGAATTTGGTCAGAAGCTCAACCTGTTTTAGACGTGCACGATCCGTTCTTTACGCGGGGTACTTGATGCGGATTGTACACCATGCTTTATTCATATCCCATTATGCCGTTTAATGCAAATAGATAAGAATTCTGACAAGAACGTAAAGCTACAGCAAAAGTCATATCTGCACTTACGTAGGGCGGTATGTACACATTTATCAGTCGCAACTGTAAACTACGACCGACTGTAAGTCGCGTCCGATAATATGTTTCCAGCTTAAATGTTATTATTAATACGTCAAAATGTATATGACGGAGGAGGAACCTCCGTAGTGTTTTTAAAAAGTGTAACGATTGTCGTTTGCACGATGATTAATATAACTTAACTAGTGGTCGCCCATTGGTCGAAATTTGACCATAATAAATTTTTATGTCTTGTTGATAAGAACGCCATCTTCATTTATTCTGACTAACTACTTTGTTTCCAAACTTTTTAGTGCGACATCTGTGATATTTTATCATTATCATCAATATATTTATTTGTGTGTGTCAAATGCATGGTAGTGTGGGTAATGTTTTATTTATTGATTTAATGTACTTTATGAGCATTATTGTTGAAAAATATTAGCTTTCTGCACTAATCCTACACATAAATTATAAGCGTGCCAAATTTCATACTTCTCTGTTTGCAAAATTTTCGTAAAAAGGGGTCCAAAGTTTTGGCATCACGCATTAATATATAGATTATTCTAGTTTTTCCGAAGAACTAATGTAGTGGCGCCGATATCAAGGATGTATTTAACACCGTAACGAAAATTTATGTGGTAGTTCAGATACATATCAGACTTTAAAATTCCTTTTAGACTTTTTGTCAGAAACAAGTGGTTAAATATCGAGCAGTATTTCATCCCGCGATGTATAGCGAACAAAATACATGCATAAAGCCGCGCGTTGCCAGCTGTAGGTGCCGACCTAGTCCGCTGTTTTATTACATTGCTGTTTTTAGTAAAAATGTGTTATTTAATACATATTACATAAAAATCTAGTTGCGTGATAGCATTAATGAAATAATAGTGAAATTATTAAAAACAAACATGCAAAAATTTAAAAAAAATCATAAAATTTCCCATACAAATTTCCAACTACATGTCTGTCATGTACAGAATCTGTGGTTTCATTTTTCGTTACGCTGTCATTTAGACGGTGTATATTATTAGTAGTACATAAGTGTTTTATAATTTGTATCTATTATTTAGCACATACTTGATAATTTGCCAAAAACATTTAGTTTTTCCATTTTATCCTAAGTTGTTATTTTATTTTCAATTCGTTGTTATCACGTTTCTATTTTTCATGAGCTGATTATTTTGTACTTTACATGTCTTATTGATATTGAGTTTGAATGTTTTATAGATTTTACAAGATATAAATACAAGAGTAATAAAACGAATAATGTCAATCATTAGTATGTTACATACTAATTCAATGTAATGTTTATATTGCATCCTAAAACTTAGTCACATTTTTAAATATTTTAAAATTGTTAAGAACTTTTAAATCCTGATTTTTAAAAATTTGGTATTTTTCAAAGCAATAATCATATTCTTGTTATCACGAATAACGGAAACGAATGATGAAAAACAAATCGGCGGGGTGAATATTGTGGAAATATGTATGAATATACCCAGGATGCTGCCGATGGGTCTGAGTACTCAAATGACTAAGAAATAGCGGAGGAGTCAGGTATTAAAGAAGAAAAGCGATTAGAAGTATGAAATCTGAAAAGCAGGTGGGAGAAGGTATGGTCCTGATGTGCAGGATTTTTTATGGGCTCTTTGTTACAAACATTTTGGAGGATCGTCAGATAACCCGAAGACTGTCGGCATGCGGGTTCACGTATGGAGTACACCAGTTCCAGGGTAATAATCAGTTCGATCAGTTTAGCATTAAAACGGTTGTATGTAAGGAACTTTGAGATATTTTTCCGGATTAAGGGATAGCCCTGAATCCAGCAAAGTTCCTTACGAGTCCCTTAAGGAGTACTTGAGGGCTTTACACCATCTCACCTGCACACACTGGTCACAGTTACGGAAGGTGATTGTTAAGAAAAAGAGTAGAGTAGAAAACCAAAGTAATGGTACTTAGAAGAGATGTAGTCAGAAAGGATGTAGGAGTTTTAGTTTATGATGTAGTGCTGGAACAAGTGAATGAAATTGTATATCTTGGCTATGCTTTTATCAGGGATGAAAGGCAGACCGCGGATGTAGAAAGGAGAGTGTGTGCAGGGAGCAGCGTGTATGGAGCTCTGGGTAAGCTATTTCAAAGTGAGGTTTTGAGTTAAGGTGGTAGACTCGCTTTACATAATTTTGTGCTCATCCCCAACTTATTTGTATGGAAACGAGAGTTGCGTATGTCAAAAACAGCATGAGAATAGGATGAACGCGGTTGAAATCTATGGAAAATCTGTGGTGGTTATTATCCAAGGGTAGTGTCAAGAGTCTTTAAAACCATCGTGTTTGTATGAAAAGGTTAAAAAATGTGGAGGAAACAAGAAAGTTCTGCAAAAGAAAAAAAGAAAAGAAAGTTCGGGCTTTTTTTCTCTTGTCTTTCCTTTGTAGGCATTTCCGTTTTTTGCCGTTCGGGTTATGGAACCCTAAAAGTAACTCTATATAAACACGTCAATTTCAGATACCAATACATTTTCGAACAAAAGCTGGCTAATTAATTTATCCCTAATTAATTTACTTTATCTTCAAAAAGCCCTTTCTTATTTCCTACAATAATGAAAGGTAGCTAAGTAAATCATAGTGTGTATTTTTACTGTTTAACTAATTACCAATTCTTGTAATGTTCCGACCTCTTATTTATTATGTAAAATCAGGGCCTCCTTTGTTCTAATTACTGTGTAATTAGAGTTGTGCCAACATTATTTAATTATGGTAACACTGAATGATAAAATCATCATTAAAAATTTCTTGGCAGCTAATTCTTATTACACTTTTTGATTTTTTTAATTGTGGTAACACTGAATGATAAAATTCATTATTAAAAATTTCTTGGCAGCTAGTTCTTATTACACTTTTTTAATATAATCTAGTATATTTGTACTTTGTAAATTTTTCTCACTCAATCGCCTCTGTTGTCTAGCGGTCCTACATCGGACTTGACTGCTTGAAGTCCCGGGTTCAATCCCTATGTCGAGAAACAAAAAAATAGAAAATGTGTATTTTCAATTTTTAGTAAAAATAAAGTTACCGGGGATTGAATATGTGCATATAGCTTGTAGGTGAAATCACATTGTGGGATTTAGTGTCTTCGGCTAGTCGTGGGTGTGTCGTGTCGTGATTGTGTCTCTGCATAAGTCTTCGGGGCTATGGAGCATGAACATACTCTTTGCATAATTTATAATAATAATATTTTTGGGTAGTAGGTTAGTCTACCTGATATGATGCCCACCATCATCCAATTTACGCATAGAAGCGTCTTGTATTTTTATAGTATACAAGTAATACACATAAAAACACTTCTGTAACTGGACATTCAGTTACGTTACAAAGGATTTATTCTGATTTTTGTTTGATTAGTTTATTTACTGTCGGAATGCGAGACAGAGCAGACGCCATGGTCCATGCAATATGGTAGTATTTCTATAAAAAAAGAGTATTGCGCGTGTCATCATTCAACTGGTTATCTGAAATGTACGTATACAGGTTGTAATTCTCAAAAAAATTACACTGACAGACAGAGAAAATTTCGATAGTAATAGTCGCACTGACTTACATTAATAAACCTGTACTCAAAAATGTAAACAAATTAAGAAGAGAAATTTAATGCACTTCATTTAAGTTTCGACAATCTTAGAGTTTTAATTTTAGTGAATTGTTTCTAATGGCGAATTCGTTTGCGAAATTCGTTTTATGTGGATTTTTTTAATGCCACTATGCCCTGAAATAATAGTGGTATAATATTACAATCTGTTACAGTCTCCCAATCACATAAATAATTCGCGCGGCACAGCGAAAAAAATTTTTAAACGAAACATCGTAATTATTTTTACTTCTTAGAGGTTACTTAACATAAAGCTAAAATCAACTATTAAATAGTAATTGTTAAAGATTTTAAATAATTTTCTGTCGACTGTTTTCTTGTGTTTACTATGGCCGTCTCTTCGTTCTTTTCTATTCTTTGGTAACAATAATAAATGATCACAAAATACATGAAATATTCATTTATGATATCTCATATTCAATTAATTTGAGTCATTTACACTCATATTCCCAATAGTCTGTGGTTAAATATTACCGCATATGGAGGGAATTGATATACGTAAATATGATTGTGAAATTAGATTGGATAAATTAATCTGGATAAAATTATAATTGAAAACAGATAAACGCTTGCCTAATTCAGCGTTCAAATTATACAGAAGGTCAACCTTTATATTATTTAAACGGTCAAACTGCACAAAATTCGTATTTTTAAATGTAACTATACAGGTTGTTAGATGCAGTGTTTGATATTGGAAAATAGTACAAAAATGACATCGTTTGGAAACAGTTCCGGGACTATGGGACTTTATTAAGGATGCCATTATTTTTTATTGAATTTTTAACTCTCCCAAACATTCAACTCTAAGTATGGTAACTTTTTTATTTGCAGACACAGAAGATTAAAATAAATTTTATTTGTATTTTGAAGTGAAAATTTCTTTAGCGGCGTTGTGCACTTTTTTTGGAATGTATCTGCGCCTGCTGTTTCGTTTAGATGTTCGTGTTGTCATGTTGGTGTACGATAGCGTAATAAATGAATATTGTATTCTACCACGTAAATGATAGTACTTTCATACTGATAATTAAAGCAATTCGTGCAAAATTAATCCCTAACCATTCCAAAATATCAAAAATGCATAACATTAATATTCAAGTTTTCACTTGTGCCGGCACTCCCGTAGTACAACCCGTCGTTTATTTTTAATGCCAGACGTTATGGCCGCAGGTATAGGGCGGTGGTACTAATCCGGGCGGTTTACAGCGAAACTCTACCATCTACTAGGATGTCACGGCGTTATTGATGGTAAGCCTATGCTAGCATTTTACGAGCTGCGTGGCAGGAAGGCAGATGGTCTATTCTGCAAAGGAGCCCGGACCAACACGGACAAATGAGTATGGCATTAATTAACTGTATTCAAACATGAATTTTAGTAAATATTTTGTGGGAATTTATGAAAAAAAAATGTCTCTTTTTCAATTTAACTGACGTATTTCCAAATAATGACACATTTTCACCATTTTTGTTTGCCCAGTCATGCACTTAGCCACCTGTATACTATCGCCTCCAAGGTCCTGTGTTTCGGTTTTGGCTTTGACAAACGTGAGCACTCTACCACTCCACCCCAAAAACCACCCCTCGGATTTTCATCATATATTAACTAGTTAATGAACCATCATAATCCATGCGAGTCATGCCTATACAATTTTTTTTCAAAACCAACAAATACATAAAAGTTTTCCTTTTTGTTAAATCTACCTAAGTTAAATTGTTTTATAGTAAAACGCGCATACGAGCAAATGGACTTTCTGAAACTACTAATTATGGACAATATCACAACAAGAGCTAACAATAAATGCGATATTGGTGTTTGTAGAAGTTATTGAATCATTTTTAAAAATCCCTGGTTTATATTTTGGTGGCAATTCTGTACTAAGAAGACTATTCCAGAGTTCAACAGTTCACAAAAAAAGATACGTGAGAAACGAATACAGAAACTAAATAAGTAACTGGTTCTAGTTATATTTGTTCACTGGCTAAATCGTACACTAAGAGCTCTTATCACTAAGAACCATTTTGTCACATTTGATTTACCCAGGGATCGTATTAATCTGATGTCATTTATCTTAATACATTTGGGTCTCGTAAATGAATAGAATAGGTATCCGTATAAAACTGTACCTATATTCCAGTAATAATTATATAGATACAGAATTTAAGGTTTAAGAGGATAGTCTATCTACGCGACTTTTACGCAACAAGTATTTATGTCAGATTTCTGCTACTACCAACGCATCGCCATCGTTAACTGATGTAGTAAAACGCTTAAAACATGTTTCAAACCGATTTTAAAAATGAAGAGGTATATTTATTATGATTAAAGCTCACTTTTATCTGTTTCCGTCATTTATGAAGCGATTTAGAAAATGTTTTACTTTTCAATCGAACGCAATAATTGCATTGTTAACAGTTTTGGATCAGCTAAAAAAATGTTCGGAAAACCTATGAAAATTCTCGAGTTTCTTTTGAAATTGTCATTGTAATCAGTTTTAAAAAATAAGATTGCATTTAAATTATTGAGAATTGTAGTGTAGCGTCAATATATATAAATGGAAATTTATTAACTACAAAATGTTTCATGTTAATAGTAATTTATTAACAGATTAGTAGCCTGTTATTGTTTGGCACGGCTGGACGAAAAAATTATATTTTTCTAAATAAAATGCAGGTTATCAGGGTTGATATCGGTTTCTAGTGGTAAAATAAGTCTTCGAAAAGGTTCAGTAGTTTTGGTGCCTATTGACTATTCAATACAAACAAACAATCAATTATCTGTGTAACAAAGGCAAAGCAAAAAACAAACGAAACCCTCATATTATTTTATACTCTGACTAAGCTGGGTCGTTTATACTCAATATTATAATACTCAATATTATATTACTCAATATTATATTACTCAATATTATAGTTGTATGTAATTTTAAAATTATTTTCTCTCTTTATCAACAAGAGTACACCGGACTAGGACTAACTAGCTTAATGTTTTTGTACTGAGTTTGCTGCACATAGTGATACTTAGATACCCTTTTCGAAAACCAAGTACCTACCAGTATATATGTGTAAAGGGAAGTTATTGGTTGTTTTGAACGCTTTTTTAAAATTTTATGACGTTCTTTTAGGGATAGGCAGAGAGAATCGAGTGCCAAATGTCACGATCCTTGCAGATCTGCTTAGCGTCCCTTGCATTCACTACTCTTTTCAAACAAACATGCCGATTTCGGAGACTCTTGACCCACCCTCTGATAAATTCCATGATTAAATCAACTATGAAATGTCAACCTAGGACTCCCTGAGTAAATTCGGTAATTTGGTTTTCTTCGTATTCAAATGTAAGCTTCTTTCTTTACAATCATCAATATTTCTAAATAAAACTTGTGTAAATCTAGAACTATGTAAAACATTAAACTACTTAGAAAATAACAAAAATAGTTTACTTTTTTTTATTATTTTTATTAATTATTTTAAAATAAATAATTATTTTCAAGCGACCGATAAATTAAAGGAGAAGATTGTATCATGTTCGACTCCTGTATTTATTTGATGTATGTATGTAACATTTTTTTTTGAAATATCATAATTTTCACAGTAGTCATTTTGCGACTAGGTATGTATATGATGATGGAATCACAGAAAAATACTTAATTTTGTGTACGTAGATGTTTTACTTATTCAAATCGAAGTCTGGTTTTTGCAATTTTACTATGTTCAAAATAGACTAGCACCCTTAACACAAACATTATAATTTGCATAGTTTAGGGTTCTATCGATTATCATTATTTCAGGGACATGTATCATTATTTTTTATTACATTTAAATGGGACCACTTCAGAAGTGTCACTTTTTTACTAATGGTTTCATCTATAAAATGTTTTGAGGTAAAACAAAATGTAGAATGTGCGAAATATCATAATAATTATAAATGGAAGATTTAAATTGGAAACAAAGTAATACAAATTAGCGTGTTTTAAAAAAAATAAAGTAATTTCTCGTCAGTAAAAAAATTACACACTGGACTATCCTTAACCCGCTTAATGTTTTTATGCTGGGTTTCACATAAACATGACGCTTTGGATTATACTCATTCCAGGCGACACGTACCTGGATATAAAGGGATTGTTACGGGATACGAGACATTTCTCGGAAACTTTTCTGTGACAAGTATATGAATACGTCGAGTACTTGGCAAATTCTTTTTAATTAATTTAAGACTAGATGTTTGCCCACGACTTCGCCAACGTAAAATTGTTTTATCACCCATTGGTGGTAATGTTGTTGCGCAGTCACTAAACTAATTTTAAGTTATCACTGTCTTTTTTTAACGAAAGTAACAGGAAGAGACAAAACCCTTTTGGTGCTGTAAAATTAGACTGTATACGTCATTTCTACAGAGGTTTAATCTATCACCTGGTAAACGTTGATTAAAAACATCACAATTTGACATGTCCGGACTAATATGACATGTGTAAAGTGTCTCTTTTGTTCTTGTTTCATTTGAAAAATATAGCATGCATCTAAAATAAGTTCAGCTTGTGAACAGCAAAATTACAACCATTTGAAATTCCTTCAGTCCTTTGGAAGTTCTTTTTGAAAAGAAAGCTTATGTTTGAGCCCAGATCTTTGCTGATATGCACCTCAAGTCTCATTAAAATCAGTTGAGCGGTTTAGGACTTTTATAGTATTAGTATGATGAGATAGTATTCTGACAGAGATTTGGCTATTTGATTTACTGTTTAAGAAGAGATCTAGATGTAGCAAGATTTAAAGTCATATCTTTAAATGAAGAGGCACTTGTAATTTATTGCGTATCACTTATTATGTATTACTTTGCAAATAGATTTTCGTTCACTTATAACAGCATCATCAGGGCTAAAGTTCAAATGTAGTATTAATATTTGGACGTTTTACCAAGCGCCGACAATGGAAAATATCTTTTAAAGTATTGCAGCTTAGGGTAGTCGGTAACCAGTAACATATATGTTGTCTCCCAGCATCAGGAGTGCAGTTTGCTAGTTCGCTTTCTTGTAGCATTAAAAAATCATTAAATGTTCCTAGATCACATGAGGGCACTACTTACAGTAATAGTGGTATTAATTAAATTCTAATTATCTTACCATCAGCTCCAGGTATGAACATGTAGGTTGGAGATATTGAGATCATGAAAGATATGAGCGCCCAAATGACGCGCATTCTATGGTCCATCCATGCTCCTGTGCAGGTGTCCTGTTATTCAAATAATAATCTTGCCAATTTTGCTCTAGTCGTTACGTGCTGATGTGGGAAATTTACCATTTGACACCTGGAACAAAAAAAATTAAATAAGCTTTTAATAATAAAAAAAACATATTAACCGCATAAAAAGAAAAGAGACAGATGTTCGACTAGGTATATGTTTTTTGACCGTCTCATTTTTCAAGGGACCTGTGTACACGCTCAACTCCACCGGCCAACCCATATTATTAACCGCATAAAAAGAAAAGGAGACAGATGTTCCACTAGGTATATGTTTTTTGACCGTCTCATTTTTCAAGGGGCCAGAGTACACGCTCAACTCCACCGGCCAACCGCGAGGCTCAGGTGTGATTCCCGTCGGAGACAGACATTACTGTGATGAACATTTAGATGTTTGCATTTCCGGGTCTGAGAGATTATTTAATTTATTGCGATAACTATTTAAGTATTTTAATATATTAGTATCGTTGACTGACACCCATAACATAAGCATATAATTGGCTTACTTTAGAGTTAGATTCAATTTGTGTGCCTTGTTCAGGGATTTCTATTATTTTTTTTATTTATTAATTATATACACATTTTTTTCTCTACGTTAACCGACTTCTCCATTATTTTTGAAATGACTTTAAAAAACGTTTTTTATTTGAAAGAGAGTAGAGGGTCGGAAATTTCATTGCCACTAGGTCTGTATCAAATGCTGAAATGGATGATTTAGTTATTGAAATTGAAATCGACTTTTTGAAATTTTATAGCGCTTAAATTATAATGACAAATATTTTTTGCGTGGGTTTCAGCAGCTCAGCAGTGAGCCCGGAGCTAAAATGCTTATGAACAATAAATAAATATGACGATAGTAGGTATTATGGAAGCGCGCCTTTTGTCTCCTTCATCTTATCAGCTCAATGATACCATAAAAGACTTTATTACCAAATATCAGCTCATTTGGTTGGGGATAACTGCATCAAAATTTTCAATTCAATTTTGTAGTAAGATTTGCGGTTAACATAATATATCACCATCATCGTGTGTTTGTCATATTTTTGCTGAGTTGGAATACAACAACGTTAAGGTATAATGTATGTGTATAGAGAGAGAGGAATAGAAAATCTTTTATTTCGCTTAGATCATACATGAAGTACTTTGACGAAAGAAAGACATTGGTGGTAGAAGAAGAAGAAGCATCTTCACGCCCATATCTCCGAAAAGGTAGGCAGAGACACAACCAAGGCACCCACGACTAGCCGAAGACACTAAGTCCCATAATGTTGCGTGCCTATCGCCAACCGGGCACATATCCAATCCTGAGCAACATTTTTTGTATTACAAAATTGGAAAAACACAATTTTCATTTTGTTGTCCGACCCGGGATTCGGACCCGGGACCTCATCAAGTAAGTGCATTACCATTTACATTGGTGGTGATTCTCCTTATGCACTAAACTTATTTTATATGCATGCTTCTTTTTCAAATGAAACAAAAGAGAAATTTTATACATTTCAGATTTTTTTATGATATTGGAGTGCAAACAAGCAGACGGATTACCTAACGGTAAGAAATTCACGCCACCTGGTTGGCAACGGACCATTACCACCTTGGTAATGTTGCCAAGCTTATTGGCAACCTTATCCTCCGAACCGGAACACGTCAACGGCAAGTGCTGATGTTTTTGCGGTATATGAGGCGGTGGTGGTGATGGTTCCAATGCTGGCGAGTCGCTGCGAAGCTCTTCCACCTAGTTAGATGTCACGGTGTTAGGGACGGTAAGCCTAT
>NJDC01001575.1:30471-41380 GCA_002245475.1 Calephelis virginiensis
AGAGACACAACCAAGGCACCCACGGCTAGCCGAAGACACTAAGTCCCATAATGTGGCGTGCCTATCCCCAACCGGGCACGTATCCAATCCTGAGCAACATTTTTTTTTATTACAAAATTGGAAAAACCCAATTTTCTTTTTGTTGCCCGACCCGGGATTCGAACCCGGGACCTCATCAAGTAAGTGCATTACCATTTACATTGGTGGTAATTCTGCTTATGCACTAAACTTATTTTAGATGCATGCTTCTTTTTCAAATGAAACAAAAGAGACATCTTATACATGTCAGATTATTTTATGATATTGGAGTGCAAACAAGCAGATGGATTACCTAACGGTAAGAAATTCACGCCACCTGGTTGGCAACCTTATCCTCCGAACCGGAACACGTCAATGGCAAGTGCTGACGTTTTTGCGGTATATGAGGCGGTGGTGGTGATGGTTCCAATGCGGGCGAGTCGCTGCGAAGCTCTTCCACCTAGTTAGATGTCACGGTGTTAGGGATGGTAAGCCTATGCTTGCCTTTTACTAGCTGACTGGCAGGAGGGCAGATGATCTTCAATGGAGACCGGACATGTCAACTAGTGACGTTTTTAATATAAGTTTTCCGAAGAATAGATTAAATACAAATAATTCATAGAAATGACATGTACAAAATAATCTAACAGCCTCTAGACTTTAGCTAGAACAGTTTCTTTAGGTAACCATCGTTGAAAGAAGGTAGAGATATTTTTAAAGCATGCTGCCACGTCTTCCGTATGAAAAAAATCATTTTAACAGTCATAAGTGATAAGTCTTAAGTCATAGGTCATAAGTCAAAGTTTTAATAGGGTTTTGAGTAAGGCGGTGGCATCTTTATTCAAGCTCATTTAGTGAGATTTGGCGGCAACTAGGAAATGCACGACAGACTAGTTTTTTTCGTAAATATTTCATTGTGCACTTTAACACAACCAAATTGAACTAAATCCCACCTAAATTAACCAAATTCACTCATAATTTACACGAAGTTCAATAATTACGAAAAAAACAACGACCATCTTTGACGATGGCGCCAAAAAAACCAAGTCATATCTTAAAATTAGTTATAGCCTGTTTTTTTAATCTCAGAGACTGAATTAAAAGATCTAAATGTCAAATTTATAAATTATGATACATGCGCTTTGTTCATAGTGCTGACCGATTTATTTCAAACGTAAATTAAGGTCGATGTATGAAGAAAGAAAAATCTAAATTTGCCTGATTCTGAAAATGAATGAGCAACTTTTAACTGACATCGAAAAATGGAGAACATGATTTCAAAGATTCTTTTTTTATTTAAAACAGCTTACTACCTAGCCCCATTGCCACCAAGTTTAGAAGAAAACACTTTAAGTTAGTGCGCAGCAAAATTACCACTATTGACTTTCTAAAAGTAAAAAAAATGTAAGTAAAAATGTAAAATGTAAAGTAAAACATTGAGCAAGCAACATAAAGTTGCAAGATACGAGGAGAATATTTCAAGTGGTTAATCTGTCGTGTTAGCAATATGCAAATGACATAAAACTTGATGGATAGTTTTTTTTCCTTGAACTATATTTGCCACCGTGCTCCAAATACATTGTGTATTGTGTCTAATTTAAATAATGTGTCGTTGATAGCTTGCTAGATCGCCGCATTTACAAACACGAATGCAGACTAGATCCTATTTTTATCATAGATGCGAAAGTGTGTTGCAGTGGATCATTGCAATTTACAAACATGTAACCAAAGTATAAAATATTATTATCATACATGCGAATTGGTGTTGAACATAATGAAACAATTGAAGTCAGTTTCTACAGTTTTAACGTGATTAATTATGAAAACTATGCTTTGTTTCCATACGCTATTTAGTATGCCACGTGACGCTACTTGATACCAATTCTACCGTGTCACGGTAATATAATACACAGTAGTTTGACTCGGCTCCGTTTTGAAATAAATACCTACAATGGAGCGGTACGTCTACATGCGATATGGGTATGCACCTTCAGTGTCATATACAACTAATTACATTCTATTTGAATTTTGTGTTCGATTTTAAATACAATATTTAATTGTATTTTTTAAAACAAATAAAAATCTTTTATTTGATAGCGAATGTTAAGTAGACTACGCATGTAGTATTTATAATAACCATTAAGACTGGGTGTTAAGTATAAATTAGCCCCATGTTTCTGACCCGAACATGGTTACCGCAGTATACTCGTAGTATACAGTATTATCTATCTTCATACAAACGGATGAAAACGAGTTTTACCTGAGTCTGGTACACATTTGGTACTATAGGTGGTATACATCATACGCGGTTGCGCCGCTGTGACGAATAGTCGATGTAATATGGTTTTTTTTTTTATTTTGTAAGCATTAGGCGAGTGATTTGTGAATTTATTTTGGTTTAATAGGTCAGAGTATCTACTTAACATGGCAAAGAATAATTATAGACCCTCTTGTGTTATTTTAGATAACTTAAGCTGTCAAGGATTGATTTATCTATATCTATATTATATATATAAAAATCAATTGCTGTTCGTTAGTCTCGCTAAAACTCGAAAACGGCTGAATGGATTTGGCTAATTTTGGTTTTTAATTATTTATTCAAGTCCAGGGAAGGTTTAAAATATAATAAAAAGGGAAACACTGCGAGAAAACTAGGAAAAACAAAATTTTCATTTTTCTCATACAAACTGAACGGGTGGAACGAAATTCGCCGGGACAGCTAGTAAGAAATAAATATGTATGAACAATGTTATAACACCCTCAGTCTTATTGTTTATGTGATAGTTCAAACAAGCACATGGCTCGCCTGATGATAACAGATAATCGTGCCCTATAGACATCATAGATGTTATAGGTGCGTCACTGTCCTATGGCAGGGATGTCAAGCCTACTGACTTTCAATTCCAGAGGCGGCGTATATGGACCATCACGGAATACGTCTCCTTATTTGCATTCCAAGTTCATTAATAAATGTAACTACTCTACCTGGTAACCTAAACCGGAACACGATAGTGTCACATCAACATTATAAGTACGTTAACAGTTACATAACATGATCGTTTACAAAGTTATCGAGATTCTTCTCATGTCGTTCGCAGGCGTAGCGTCTTAAGTATGTAATAAATATTGAATACTTGGGAGATAAGGTAAATTTTGACGTCATTTGGGAGTAATGTTGTTGGTTGAGGGGTTAGCATACATGCCAAACTCTAACGTCCAACCACGAGGCTCGGGTTCGATTTCCGTCATGAGTAGGCATTCGTGTGATGGACATTTATATGTCTGTATTTTAGTCTTACATAACTTATTCTGGTATGTATCTAATATTTTTATGTATCAGAAATGTTGGCTAACGCCCATGAAACGAACATATAATTCACTTGCTTTGGGCTTAGATTTAAATTATGTAACTAGCTCTACATATTTTTTTAATGTCAAATTAAGTTTACCTATCAAATCGCTCTATCTTTCTAGTTATCTCTTGCACGTAGGTCCAGGTACTCTGTATAGAAACTTCCTCCCCGTCAGGCAGCTCGTAAGATGCGTTCATAATTTTAAGGTTATTGCCCATAAAACCACAGGCAGGTACAGTGCAGCAATTTTGGCGGGGTAGCGATCTCTTACGACTTACCTATTCCTATAAATTTTAAGTAAAGAAAAAAATTTGCCCCAGACAGGATTTGAACCTGTAACCTTTCGTCTCAAGCCGACGAATGCTCTAACCAATTGAGCTACTGAGGATTCAAGTCCCGTGGCGAAATTTTTAATTCCTTTCTAATCCGTTAACGCGGGTAGTTCTTTCTTTAAAATTTATAGAAATCTATCCCAAGCACAGGGCAAGTGCTAAAATAAAAATACGTTACCTATTCCTGTCGCGATAATAACTACGACGTTTCAATCCTGAGAGTATAGTAGTCAGTAGACTTGCACATTATACTAAATACCCCCACCCCCAGGACTTGGACGCGCCTAAAACACTCATGATGTCCATAAGCCACGGTAATCGCTGCATAATCCCGTTAAACATTATGAAAAAGTTGTTATTACTTTATGATAAAATAGTCATAACTGGGATTTACTGAGCATGCTAAATGTTTGCGCAATCGGGACCTACCGATGCCTTGTATGTTTGCGGCGGGATATGAAAAGCTTATAGTGCTATTTTATTATATTATGAAACAGCAGACAATAACACAGTACTAAAGTCAAAAATTAATACAATAGTTCAGTAACTTCCATTTGATGATGGGATATTCACATCCCCTCGTTAAAAGGCTGTTGGTGGTTTAATAGCATGCTGTTAGGACTAAAACCAGTTGCTACACGATTCTAGCCACCTTCTCACTTCCAATGCGGTGGTAAATTAAATGATACATAGTTACTAAATGGTCGATTTGGCAAATTTCATTTACTTGACCTTCGATATTCTGCCTGTGCTGCAGGGAAGACTAGGCGTCAAGATATATATATCAAATTTAATCGGTATGTTCAAATACTTTTCTACATTCTGGATTTCAAGTAACTTTGTCACTTTCTAAACTACAAAACTCATACCTTCTGTTATGATGCGTGATTATAAGAAGGTTGTCTGGTTTTTTTGATTAATTAAAACAGTCGATTATTTGTATAAGTTAATGTTAAAATGTTATAAAATGTAACTTGATTTTTAATGTTCTTTATTGTTCCAATATTATTTCCACTTATATATTTTTTTATATAGTTATTCTTTCTTCTTGAATATTTTATTAGAGTAACAAAATCTTCTCTCAATTGTTTGTTCGAGTCCTCTTTAAAAGTTTACCAGAGTCTGATGAAAATGGCGGCTGAATGAATTTTTATACTAATTAGCTATTTAATTGACTAATGAGTATTTAAACAATTCATTCTATCTATGAGATTTATTGTCAATATACTGTGGAGGAACATTAATAAATTAGGAATCCTTATGAAAATATTAGAGTAATATATTGGAGCATTCACTGCAATAAAAAAGCAATATAATTTGGTGTTGGTCTGCGTTACTTTGCAGAATAGACCATTTGCCTTTCTGCCAGGCAGTTTATAAAAGGCGAGCATAGGCTTACCGTCACTAACACCGTGAAATCTGGCTAGGTGGTAGGGCTTCGTAACGACTCCTTCGGATTGGTGCCACCGCCTAACCTATTTCTGCCGCCATCACTGTCAGTGCTTGCAGCTTACGTGCTTCGGTTCGGGGAACGATGTGGCCTCTAAGATTACTTTACTTTACCTTAGGTTGACAGCGCACCATTACCACCTGTGGTGTCTCGTGAAATACGTACGTTTGTTTGGCATCTAATATCATAAAAAAGTAAAAAAATACCAATCTATACTACAAATTAAAAAACGAATAAATTAAATCGGATTACACGTTGATGAATTGTAGATTAATTTCCATTTTGACTTTTACTTCCCTCTACCACGGGAATCCTTTTATTGAGTAGGATAAAAAGTATCTTTTAATGTACTCACTACCTAAATTTTATGACGATCGGTTTTGTAGATTTGGTGTAAATCGCGGTAATGGCACAAACAGATAGACATAAATTCTAGAAATGCTTTGTTTTTAACCCCCGACAAAAACAAGGGGTGTTATAAATTTAACATGCCTATGTGTGTCTGTTTATAGCATAATAACTTTTGAGTGAATGGACCGATTTCGAAGTGGATTTTTTTTCGTTTGACAGCTGATGTGTTTAACATGGTCTTTAGCCACATTGTATCTAAAGGTTTTGTAGGGGGTTATTAAGTATAGATTATTATCCGCGAGTACGTTTGCATATAGTTATTTTGATCTCCCGAAACCATTCAAAGGTTGGGACAAAAAGTTACCTTTATTAATCTTCGGTCTTCTTTTCTTTCTTTAGGTTTTGGCCTATACGTTAGTATTTTGCCATAAGTCATGTAAAATTTGCATCAAATTTTATATCAATTTTAATCAATTATAATTAGTCATTAGTCATAAGTCGTCAGAAATTCATGTCAGATTCTTGGGTAAAGTGGTGGCCTCATTACTCAAGCTCATGTAATGAGATTTGGCGGCAACGAGAAAATACACGATACGCTAATTTCTTTATGATTATTTCATTTGTGCACTTTCACTGAACAAAATTGTACAAAATGCCACCAAAATTGACTAATTTCACTCAATATCAACACGAAATTTAATAATTATGAAAAAATTTGACCATTTTTTCTCTCGATGGCGCCAAAACCTCCAATAGCGAACTCACAAATGAATAAATAACCCTAAACTTAAAAAAAACTCGATGAGTCCCCGACAAAACGTATACGATGTATATCAAAAGATTGTTATTATTTTTAAAAGATCTAAAGATTGTTAATGCCGAGTGGTATTCTACCATTTGTTTACCCAGGGTGTTAGAAAAAGTTCGCGAAAGACGACTCAAAAGCCGAATTCTCCTAGGCCATGATAACGCTTTTTCACACACGGCCAACAAAACAAAGAGAGGTTTTACTTTTACTAGCTCCGAAGATCCAGTGATAGCGTTCAATCAGCACTTAGAAAACATGCCTTCAGATCTGTGGTCCTCCTGTATTAAAAAATGGTTCGATCTCGTGGAAAAATATTTGGAATGTAAAGGAGATTATTTTGAGATGCAATAAACTAAATGTTTTGGTCACAACATGTTATTTTTTTAAGTTACGCAAAACTTATAGTGTGACCTACGTATAAGTATGGATAGTCGCGTTACAAAATCGGTTTTTATGGTGTATATGTGGAATAAAACGTTTTCTATTTTTATTTCAGCTCAGTGGTTTCGTCGGTTGACCACAGATAACTAAACTCATGTTGAAAACAAAGTCTTTTTGTACCAAACCATTGGTTTCAATTTTTTTCAATAAATAAAGAAATAATTCCACTTTTCGCCTCTGTGGTCTAGCGGTTCAGTTGTTGGACTTGACTGCATGAGGTCCCGGGTTCGAATCCTGGGTCAAGCAACAAAAAGAGAATTGGGTTTTTCCAATGTTCTAGTAAAAAAAATAATGTTGCTCTGGATGGGATACGTGCCCGGTTGGCGATATGCTTGCCACCTATCACATTGTGGGACTTAGTGTCTTCGGCTAGTCGTGGGTAAACTAGTTGTGCCCCTGCCTACCTCTTCGGGGATATGGGCGTGAAGATACAGTTTGTAATGTGGCAGATATACTTTTATTTTTAAAGCTCGACCCGCGGATCGAACCAAGGACCTCATGAAGTCAATTCCAATACCGGATGGCTCCACCACTGAATTTAAAGGACTTTTTATAATATCGGAAGACAAACAAGCAGATGGATTTCGTGATGGTTAGGAATTCACGCCGTTTTGGAACACCAAAGGGGGTAATAGTGCGTTGGCAACCTGAAACTGGGATGTTAGTCCTCAAGCAAAAGTGAGTTTCCCGGCTACCTAATTCTCCGAACCAGAGTACGTCAACGGTAAACGCTGATGTTATGGATTACTTATGGAGTAGTTTTGAACGCCTAGTTTCATATTTTAAAGTGACATATAGGTACTCAAAACAAAAGCTAACTCAAAAAAGGTCGACAATGTAAGTCCGTAAGTGTTAATTTTTTCACTAACACTCGTTCAACTCTCGGATATCTCTTTCTCGGATATCAGAGCATAGATTTTCTGTAGCGCTCTCATTTCGATAGCATTTATCTTATTTTCATTCTGTTTTTAACACACCTAGCTCTCGCTTCTATAAAGTAACATTGGGATAAGCACAGAGTTTTTCATCAAAATCTCGCTTCCAAAATAGCTTACTCAGCGATTTATTCACATTTCTTCTTTTACTTACATCTGCGGGAGGTATACCTTCCATCCCTTTTAAAAGCACTACCGAGATATAAAATTTCGTTCACCTGTTCCAATAGGACATCGTCGACTAAAACTCTTATATTCATTCTGGCTACATCTCTTTTAAATACCATTACATATTTATAATCTCGTTAGCACCAACCTATTGAAACGATTTCTTGCTAACACTTATAAAAACGAACTGAAAAGCAGGGAATGGAGTACATTTTGGAAACATAGAAATGTCGCACTGACTATTCATGAACCACATCTGTTTTTTCAATCTTCGACCCCTCGTAAATGCGGAGGAAAGGCCACAATTGGGTTTAAGGTCACTTATTGAAAATGCTAATAGTGTCGTTTGTAAGGGCGCAGGTAAGGTTTGCGTTCAAAGGGAAAACGCTTTTGTTACGCCCATTTAAGCCCCGATTCTTGAAATTAAGATTTTATTTTTGGTCAAATTTAAAGAGCAGTTTCTAGAGGGTATGTTCACGTACGTATACCTGGAGAGGTAAGCAGATGTGTAACCAGGTTATAACCAGGGCTTCCACGACTAGCCTAAGACACTAAGCCCTATGATCTGATAGGTGGCAAGCTTATAAACTGAAACTGAGCACATATCCAATCCTGGGCAACGTTTTTGTTATTAAAAAGTTGAGAAAACACGTATTGTCCCTGTTGTTCGAAGAAATCAGGAATCAGAATCAGATTCAGAAAAAAACCCTATGGTGTCAAGTCCAACACTGGACAGCTTGACCACAAACGCGATCATTTAAATTTATCGTTTAATGTAAAACTTGACTGACAAGAAGTTTTTTATCCCAAACAGCGTGAACTAATAGTAAAAGATAACTACAGCTTATAGACACTATAGATGTAGATGCGTGGCTGTCCTATCCTGGCTGTTTTTTTTTATGATATAGGAAGACAAACAAGCAGACGTGTTTCCTGATGGTAAGAAATTCACGCCGCCTAGAGATACCAAAGGTGGTAACGGTGCGTTGCCAACCTGAGGTCGGGATGTCAGGCCTCGAGCAAAAGTAAGTTTACCGACTACCTTACCCTCCTAACCGGAACACGTCATGACGTTATGACGGCGAGAATAGGTAAGGCGGTGTTACCAATCCGGGCGAGTCCCTGCGAAACTCTACCTCCTAGTCAGATGTCACGGTGTTAGTGACAGTAAGCCTATACTCGCCTTTTACGAGCTGCCTGGCAAGGAAGGCAGATGGTCTATTCTGCAAAGGGGCCCGGACCAACACGGGGAAACACGGGAACACGGGAGATGTTAGAAATATGCAAGTCTACCGGCTACCCTACCCTCCGGACTGGAACATGAAAGAGTCATTAGGACGACAGACATTGGTAAGGCTATGGATCCCTACCGGGGCAAGTGGCTGCACATCACTCTACCACCAGTGGTCTAGTTCGTGACCACCCGTTTCCAGTTTGCTTGCTTTTTACGAGCTGTCAGGCAGGACGGCAGATGGTATATTCTTCATAGCTAGCCTAGGTTTGGAAACTAATGACGGTTTTGAGTGGTTAAGGCTACATTTAAGCAAATTTGTAATTTAAATTTACAGTTATGACGCTTCCGTCATAACTGGAACACGACTATGCCGAATACTAACATTGTTATCTCTGTAGTCTATACTCTATAACTATATAGGTTTATGTATGAAACTAAGGCGGGCTTGTACACTTTTAACTTGAGAATTACTGGACCGAGTTAAATGATAATTGTTTTTTTTAATTCATTTCATCCCCCGAAAGACTATGAAAATAATTAAAAAATTAAGATTAAAAAAATCACATGGTACATGGTGGTACAAAGTTCGGCAAAACGGTAGCATTATTTAGATTTATAAATTTAAGTACCTACCTACAGAAAATTAAAATCCCCAACGCTTTGAACACGGAGAAATTTAATTAGAATTTTAATAATTAAGAAATTTAATTATGCTGTGATTAAAATTCAATTAAGTGATTTTTGCTATTTATATCAACTCATCCGTGTTTTTTTATACACTAGTTAATGCCCACGGGTTCGCCTATGAACCTTACCTTAGAAAATCGTTGGGGTATAGGGATTCAGAACAATATGTAGCCTTTATGACACTAGATGTTTACCCATAATTTTGTGATCACAAAACAAATAAGATTTGTCCAAAAACATTCATCCTATATTGCACTCCTTGAATGGTATTTTTTTTTTAAAGTGGCCTATGTTTGAATTCGAGTTTTTTACAGCACGCATAATAAATTTTGCCAAAGTCGGTTAATAGATTTAGCCGTGAAAGTGGGGTAGGCAGTCTGACAGATTTTTGAATTAATATTATTAGTATGGATTAAATAGTATGGAACAAATAGACCAATTTTATCGACTCTTTTTTGCCAGAATAAAGTTCCTGAATAATTTTTACTGTTACAGTTAGAACAGGACAACGTTTGCCGGATTAGCAAACCTATCGCAAATCAGGAACTTAATTTTAAATCTTCTATTAAACTACCCATCTAATCCGCCGTGTCTTACTTTTTCTAGTAGCGTAGTCCAGCGTATGGACTACAGGACTATGTCGATTAGAATTCAGGGAAAAAAAGACCAATTACAGGCACTTTGTCGTACATTAGTATGTTTTAAAGTTTCCAACCCTCCCACCAGTTTGGCGCAACTTTCATATAAAAAAATGAAAAAAATAAGTTTGCTATGTTTTTTATTCGCCCAAATCATATGACACTAGTTGCCTTATATCTGAATGCCTTTAGACTTACTTTCAAATTGTACGGGTTATAATTTTTCAAGTAAACTTTAAACAAATTCGGGTTTGCTATGTATCTATGGAAGTCCCGCCTCTTATTACGTAGTATTTATAAACTCTTTGCCTCCCACACATTATGCTTAAATCATCAGAATATTTATACATGCACTATAAGCATTCAATAAAACCCTCACACTTGAATCTCGAGCACATTTTGGAACAAAAAAAATCAAACTACTTTATACGCGCGTATGTAGACATTAGGCACATACTGAAAGTGTTTAACCACGGTACAAGGTATTTCCTCCA
>NJDC01001575.1:57603-77914 GCA_002245475.1 Calephelis virginiensis
AAAAAGCGGTTATTTTAATATCACAAATAGACACTCCAATTTTATTTACTTGTTTGTATATATGTTTGTAGTTTTTATAGATTACAACCTATATGATAAGCATTATCATTTATCGTACCTACAAGCTTTCTCTAAGCGGCTAAACTTTAGTATTAATAGAGTTAGTTAAGATCAACCAAGTATAAGATATTTTTGTATTATGTATTGATTTATCAATTATGGTACATTTTCTTCTTCAAGAGTCTTCAAAACCGGCACGATTGGTATAAACTACTAGGTCTTTCATTTATCCCTGCCTACCTCGTCATATACTTGGCGAGAAGATATTATGTATTTACTAGCTACTACCTGCGGCTTCGCCCGCGTTTTCACAGAAACCCGGTGTGCGATCGGGATTAAAAATAGCCTATATGCTAATCCAGGTCACAATCTATCTGTCTTCCAAATTTCAGACAAATCCGTTCAGCCATTCGAGCGTGAAAGAGTAACAAACATCCCTACATCCATACTTACAAACTTTCGCATTTATAATATTAATAGGATAGGATATGTAAGTTTCTTCTTTTACCTTACTTTAATTAGGTTAGTTTTAAGTCTCTATGGTTATATAAAACTAAGTAAGACTAATATTACTTGAAAAAAATTTAAAAATGGAATTTTTTTTAAAAGTTGTTATACCGAGAAAAGTGTCATATTGTCGGCATACGTATATAACAAAAGTTTTTAATAAGTACTAGACGCAGGAGAGCAATGACTCCAGGATTTGCCCCCAAGGAATCTCTGCATCATAGAACTATTTAAAAAGCCTCTCCCTTGAAAGAAAGGGCTATTCACAAACATAATGCAAAAGGACGAAAGGATGAAGCTATCCATCATGTGAATAACATGCTTTCATGAAGTATGTTTTAATGAAGTAAGCAATCAATCATAAACTACTTGTTTGTGAAATATATATGCTTTGTATTATGCCCTTGTCCTCTATAAAAAGAATTCATGTTAAAAAGCTTTTCAATTAATTCATACCGAATGAGTTATATTCACAAACCCATTAAATCAAACTATAATTCAATTTTTTTGTAATTGAAAATTTTGTTTTTGCAAATAATTATTGTAAGGCATTTTCTCTGTGGTTCTCTGGGCTTTTCTAGCAGTCCGGCGTCGGACTTGACGTCTTGAGGTCCCGGGTTCGATCCCCAGGTTGGATACAAAAAAAAATAGATAATGTATCGCCTCTGTGGTCTAGCGGTCCGGGTGTTGGACTTGACTGCATGAGGTCCCGGGTTCGAATCCTGGGTCGGCCAACAAAAAAGAAAATTGGATTTTTCCAATTTTCTAATAAATAAATGTTGGTCGGGATTTGGAAATGTGCCCGGCTGGCGATAGGCTTGCCACCTATCACATTGTGGGACTTAGTGTCTTCCGGCTAGTCGTGGGTGCCTTGGTTGTACCTCTGCCTACCTCTTGGGGGATATGGGCGTGAAGATACTTTACTTAGAAAATGTATATTTTCAATTTTCTATTCTGCGTTGCTATTCTGTGGCCGGGGTGTTAGGTTCAATATGGAACAAGCTAGCTTAGGCAAGAGTCGTGATATTTGGCGTTTTATAGTCTCTGCCTTTTCAGTAAGACCGCGTTTTTATGTATGGATGTATGTATTTATAGGTATATGTATGTATGTATAGTAGAATAAATAATAATATTCTTTAGTGTGCAACACAAACATATTAAAAGTACTAGAATTATTATATCATTTAGAACATTTATACAAATGGCAGTTTTATCACAAATAAGCGATTTCATGACGTCCCGGGTTCGATTTTCGGGTTGGGCAATAAAAAGAAAATGTCGTTTCTCCAATATTCTAATTAAAAAAAAATGTTACTCGGGATAGGCTTGCCACCTATCACATTATGGGACTTAGTGTCTTCGGCTGGTTGTGCCTCAACTACTTCCTCGGTAACATGGGCGTATATATAATTTTATTTACTTTGTTTTACAAGTGATTTCTTCCAAAGAACAGCATTCAGAAAACAAATAAAATAAGGAGTAAGTGCAAATTTACAAAAGAAATACAATAAATTATTAACATCAAACAACTAAAAACTGAGTACTACTAATCTACTTACTTAGAATTATGTAATTAAAGTTTATGTGTATATATATATATATATTAATATATATTAATTTATACCGTATCAAATATGTCAGTAAAATATGCCCTAATATCCAAGTTACGACTTTAGTAGACATTTCTATTTTCTGCTTGCCACATTAATACAGGGAGAGCTTTCTCAAGCTTTGTAGCTTATACTGTAAAGGAGTTCTATAAATAGTAAGTTTTTAGACGTATTTTGTCGTTAAGTGTGTTTAAAAACAATTACAAATACAAATTTTCTTGAACACCATCAACAAGGATGTATTATCCTTTTCGGATCGGATCTTTTTTTTTATGATATTGGAAGGTTTGCCTTCCAGACGGAAGCAGACGGATTTCCAGATGGTAAGAAATTCACGCCGCCTAGAGACACCAAAGGTGGTAATAGTGAGTTGCCAACCTGAAGCCGAGATGTTATGCCTCGAGGAAAAGTAAGTTTACCGGCTACCTTACCCTCCAAACCGGAACACGTCATGACGTTATGGCGGCAGAAATAGGTAAGGCGGTGGCTTTGCTGTAACACCTTGTAGCCGCTATCAGATGTAATAAAATTCTGTAAGTAACATACATATTTTAGCTAAATGTGTCAAAGACATAAAATATGCGAATATAAAGCATTAACCAAACCTGTTTAGTACGAAAAACAACTATACGGACATAGTTCAATCTAGCAAAAGCACATCTATATCTATACTAATACTAGCTGTACCGGCGAACTTCGTTTCAACGGTTCAGTTTGTATGCGGAAAAATAAAGTAACTTTTTCCCATTTTCCCTGCAATATTTCTGGTTTTTCTGTTCATAAGAACCTTCTTCTGACAATAACTAACACAACAAAAATAGTTTTAGCCAAATCGGTTCAGTCGTTAGGAAGTCATGCGCTTACCAATACATTAAGCAATTCTTTTTTATATTATATTATTACTATATTTATATAGAGGAATGATTTGTTTTTTTTGTTTGTTTGTTTGCAATGAATAAGCTCCGAAACTACTAGTCCGATTTTAAAAATTATTCCACCTTTAGAATGCACTATCCCTGAGTGATATAGGATTTGTTTCATCAAAATCGGTGCAGTAGAAGCAAAGCGACGCAGGCAAAGCTGCGTGAAACTGCTAGTAATTCATAATGCAGCAATAATCAATCCTGAAGCGAGATAAAAATGCTGACTTAAAACTGTAAGATCGCAAGACTCAAAGTTTATCACGATACAAAATCTTGAGGATCCGCTGATATTTACTACCATAACTAGTTTGTAGCAGAAAGTTTGAAGTGAAGTATGAAACTTCAGCATTTTAAATTGCTTAATAAAGAAACTCCATCGTTTTTATGATTAGTTGGACTTAGTTGTTGCTATAAATCGAATAGGGCAGTAATGAATAACATAATCATGTATGAAACTCATACATAACTTATTGCTGTCGTATTTTCACGTTCTAAAGTCATAAATTTATAATGTACGGCTAAATATATTTTAGCAAGTATTTCTATGATATAAATTTGGAAGTGGTTTTGAATACGCTTATTAACATCCACAGAATGGATGTCGTATAATTTTGTTGAGTAGATATTTAATATTTTTATTCCGTCCGGGCTCCTTTGCAGCGTAGACCAACAGCCTTCCTGTCAGGCAGCTCGTAAAAGGTGAGCATAGGCTTACTTTCACTAAGACCGTGACATCTGACTAGATGGTAGAGTTTCGTAACGACTTGCCCGGATTGGTACCACCGCCTTATCTATTTCTGCCGCCATAACATTAGCACTTGGCCTTGACGTGTTCCAGTTCAGAACATCCCGGCCTCAGATTGGCAAAGCACCATTACGTGAATTTCTTACCATCAGGAAATCCATCTGCGTATTTGCCTTCCAATATCATAAAAAATATTCTTGAATTTCATCCCCATTTCCTCACTCATTTCAGTTAAAATGGGTTTACCAGTTCGTATAAAAATATTTAAAACTTAGAATGTATGCACCTTTAATGAAATACGTTCTTAATGCTTTTTGTTATAGAAAGGAAATTTATAAAACAACCCTTCTTCATACTTGTTTGCCGTTTTGTGCTATGTCATACACACATATCTTCTAATCTTTCGAACGGTGTATCGAATGCTAAATTTCGTGATTTTTACAAACCTGCGAACTACGAACATATCCATTGCTGTTTTCATATAAACACATTTTTATGAATACCATTGCTACCTACCCTTGGATAAAATTGATCGATTTGGTCGTAAAATGTCAACCTAGGTCTCTCCGGGGTACAGCCGTTCACATTATCATCTGTTTTGTCAATAGTACATCTTACATATAATTTCCAAATGACCGAATCAACAGAACCAAACTTTTTCATTTTTACACCAACACTCTCTTTCAGTCCCACTCTTTCAGCTTTCCCAGATTTCACTGTTATGAATGCGATTAGCGAGCGTTACAAAACAGATTTTCCGGAGCGCTCTTATTTCGAACGCATTTATCCTACCCTCATAGTTATTCTGACATACCCAACTCTCGCTTCCATACAACAACGTTGGGATAAGCACAGAATTATGCAAAATGTGCCTCAAGTTGAGTTACACTAACACATTCTTTCGATTCCACTGTCTCTCTGATTTCACTGTTGCGAATACGATTGCTGAGTGTAACACCATAAATTATTCACATCCCTCCCATTTCGAGCCCAATTATCTAACTGATATTTATTATTTATAATAGATATCTAACAGAATTAAGCGAAGAGAGTAGTTGTGGTATTTTCGTTCATTAAACTTAATTATGCACGCCTTTGATACTCGGAATAAATTCATTATTCAATCAATAATGATAGGAGAAATATTTATTACCGACTTCAGAATTTAAAAGCTTCTCAATTTGACTGCGTATGGTTTTTTTGTGTGACGCGACATTTTATGGGATAAGATAACAAGTAAACTCACAACTCTCCTGATGGTAGAAAAGACCATGCTCTTTGGATCATAGATGTAATACTCTACCTTTGTGGCCGATTACCTTAACCTCCGGACCAAAACACGACAGTTTCAAACAACATCTTTATAGCGCCAGGAAGAATTACGGCGGTAGATCTTGATTTGGGTAAGATGTTGCATATTCTTCCACTGCTTTATCTCATTGAGATCAGGTTACCAAATAGGTCATTTTTGATGTATGGTAGGCCATGTTTTTATGTGATAAGCCAGTGACCAAGCTCATGGTTCTCCTAGTAGTAATAGATAAACGTGACCTATAGACACCATAGATTTTATAGGTGTGTCGCTATCCTGTGGCCAGGATGTAGATCTCTTGTGAATTGGAACATGACTGTGAAAAAGGTCTAGTTAATTGTCGTCTTTGAGTGTGGCTATACTTTCCTACGTAGTCAATTAAATTTAATAATAAATTTAACATGTCATTAAGTCACTGTTGAAAATGTATACTTAATGATCGATTAAAAGATAATTGAGGTTTCTAAACGCGACTGCTAGTAATTGTTCTTCATGTTGCATTTTTTTTTTACTAAGATGATTCAGCCTCTTTAAATCGCCTCTGTAGTCTAGCGGTTCAGTTGTTGGACTTGACTCCATGAGGTACCGGGTTCGGATCCCGGGTCAAGCAACAAAAATAAGATTTGGTTTTTCCAATTTCCTAATTAAAAAAAAGTTGCTGGGGATTGGATATGTGCCCGGTTGGCGATAGGCTTGCTACCTATCACATTGTGGGACTTAATGTCTTCGGCTAGCTTTGCCTACCTCTTCGGGGATATGGGCGTGAAGATACTTACTTACTTAGATAATTCAATATCGGAATTGTTTGTTTTTTTTATATTTTCAATGCTCTTTAATTATTAGGTGCGTAAAGAACTGTAAGTCTTATTCAAGAATATTGTAAAAGGAAGCTGTTATCATTACCCATATTACAATAGAAAATCCGAGTTTTTTTAAAGGATATAGGTCCTCTTTCTTACTAAGCAGTTTATAAGCGAGCGTTGATTTTCTATTATATTTTTATTATGACTATTTTTAGAATTATTAAAACTCACCTTCATAGATTGCTACTACCCTACCTATTCCTGCTGCTGTCTGTGCTCGCATCTTTCTTATTATATCTTTAAGAATATCCGGTAAACTGAGGAAGTAAAAGTAGATAAAGTTTATTTCCAACTTTTAATCGTTTTATGAAAACGTTAACAAATACTTGACATACCAACCTACGTTTAGCAACGCATTTTTGCCACCAGTGAATCGATCTTGTTGACCTTCCAATACAAAAAAAGAGAAATACTACTTAGGTAATTATATTCCATTGAAAAATGTCTGTGAAGTTCAAAATTGTGAAACTTTGAGCTTCGAAGTTCGTAAGCGTTTTAAGTTTTTTCTCGAATACTTCGGGACTTGAGAAAGTCTATTTTTTCTCCCTTTTAATTTATTATGTGCCAAAACTAGACAATTTAGAGTAGGCGACTCATTTCACATTTGCACAAACATAAAGAATGTATACTAACATTACAAATGTTGGAGTGTGCTTGTTTGTTTATATGTCTATCTATATCTCTATACGTATGAGGAAAATGATAAAATGCAATTTTTATGGAGATAGTCAAGCGGCTGGAGTATGGAATATGCTAGATTTTTATCCTGATATCTAAAAGGATTCAAGCGGGAGAGGTGAATAATTTTAATACTGGGGCGAAGCTACGGACAATATCTAGTTTTTTTTTACAATATTTGAAGGCAAACAAGCAGACGGATTTCAAGATGGTAAGAAATTCACGCCGCCTAGAGACACTTTTTATTAGCTGCCTGGCAGGAAAACCGATGGTCTATGCTGCAAAGGAGCGCGGACCAACACGAGGAAAGTAGTAGTCTAGTACAGTAAGCAAACAAAATATCTGACCCCCTAACAATACCTTCAATAACGGTCACATATTTTGTTTGCTTACTGTACATAATTCAATAGCAATAAAATTGCAAAAAAATGCAATTTCAATATTATACCATCTATGTACACGATAATACAGTACTTTTGTGTTTTCCCAGGGATTCCATTATCAGATCCATTACTGGCAATGTGACTACCTCGTAAGTGCGTTTTTAAAAATATGGATATTTTAGAATCAGTTCCAAAATGACGAAGAAATCTATTGACATATAAGAAATATACGAAAGTCGAACATTACCTTGTCCATTTTTCGAAGTCAGGTAAAAGTAAATATACTTTAAACTTAAACAGTAACATTTGTAAATTTTAAATTATACCTCATGACCCTGAAAAGGTTTGAGCGAACCCTTAGGCCATAAATAATAAAACAGCGGAACATGTACATGTGACTTCTGAAACAAATGTAATAAACGGAAATAGTTACTTATTTGTTTTAATAGACTAGCGGTCCTAACAGACTCTGTCCTTTCCTGACAGTGACAAAAACTAACTTTGTCCCACCCATTTATTTTGTATGAGAAAAACAAAATGTTAGTTTTCCTAGTTTTTTCACTTCAAATGGGATGACAAGTATCCTATGTCCGTCTCCTAGTGTTAAGTCACCTCTCTATCAATTTTAAGTCACATTGCTTCAGCCGTTCTCGAGTTATAAATAGTGTAACTAGCATGACTTTCTTTCATATAATATAGGTACGAGATAAAATGTATCTGTTCGATCTTTGGTCGAAAATAGAGGGTAGGTAGCTTGCTCATTCAACTGTACATCGACCGGTCGACTTTGCGCTGAATGAACTAACAAACAGACGCGAACTAACGCCCGCGAGCTTCGCATAAATATCTAGCATGTTCACACCTCATATTATATAAACTAGAGTGATAGTGATAGTCTACGTAAGACGTTAAACGAAGAATCTTCGTCTAAGACCAGAAGTAAGCCGAGGAACCGTGCCAGCGACTCGCATAGTGCCTGAGCAACCCCGGATTGAAGGTTAGTGACCCTTGCTTACTTGCTCCTCTGTAGACGACCGAAGTTTGACATTTTTCTACCTGATTCTCTTACTCTCACCTCATACAGTCCACTACCTCTTAAAACATATCCCCGTAGCCACCTCTCGACTTTTGTCGTTTTTGTCTAGCGTTAAAGCCGGACTATGCTACAGTACCTACCCGATGTTCTTTTATTTTTGGATCTATGTTACCTCCCCATAAATTCTTAGCCAAGTCGGCTTAGCCGTTTTTAAATTAATTATAAACAGTGTAAGCAACACTACATTATATTATATGCATAGATATAGATACAGCCTCCGAACATGTTAAGGTCATTAATAAGAATTTATGTAGGCGCTAAGGTATGTTAAGAGATCTTCGATGCAAGTGTTCTCACCTATATCAATATTTAACCAAGTATTGACAAGTGTTAAAAACTTCGTAATGGTTTTGATGAAAGTTGCCTCTTCCTAATGGCTATCAACGGACTTACCATATTTTAGAGGTATAACATTTTAGTTTATCTTCATTAACCGACTCAAAAAAAGAAGTTCTTAATTTGAATGTATGTTTTAGAAGGATAAGTCAGCCTTTCCCAAAGTGGGCGATAACGCCCCCTTGTGGGCGCTGGAAGCCTAGAGGGGGGCGGTATAAATCTTGAAAAAAATGTTTTTTTTTAAACTAGGCGCAACAAATATGTTATTGAGGTTATTGACAAGAAAAAAACGAGGGGGGGGGGGCGCTACAAAACAACTGATTTTCAAAGTGGGCGTTACATGAAATAAGTTTGGGAACCTCTGGGATAAGTCAAGGTTCCTAGGTGCTCCGTATTTTATCATGATCCCTCTGGTGGTTTTTGAGCTATACTTGTGATGTTTAGCTATACATATGTTTGAACTTCGATGAACTGTGTTAGTTTTAGGTTGAACTATACTAAGACCAAGTCGGTTGACCTCGGAACCTAACCCTGCCCATCATGTGACACTCCCAAGATACTTATGAAAGACCACTGGTGTGTCCTGACCTTTATTGACTTGTGTCTAATTCTACACTTAGCCTAATATTCAGGTTTAAGAACGAACTACATGGCATTGGTAAACTGTTAATACATATTTAAATAACCAAATAACGGTGCGATTTAATAATGACCAGAGCCATCTAGTTTTACAATTGGTAATTACACAACGCTATTCTATTAATATAATTATAATAATATAATAATCTATTCAACTATATTCAAAAGAGTAATGTATACATTTTTTACTTTGGTTGACGATCTCATTATTTATGTAAATATAACTTAAAACAATTAGTGGGATGGTGACAAAATTTTCTATCTTAAAAAAATATATCAAATCATGAATAAATTAATTGTTTTTTTGCACTTTTTCTATGTTTAATCATTTGGGTACACGTGTAGACTCAGTATTCACTTGTGTGTCAGTATTATTCGAAAAGTCGAGTAAAATCTTTGAACCTTATATGCATAAGAACCTTACATGGCGACCCTGCCAGGCCGGACTTTGTGAAATAGGTTGCAAACGAGCACACGGTTCATCTGATGGAAAAAGGCATCCCACGAGTAACTTTGTCACCAGGGTTTGTCGTCATTTTAAAAATGAATAAGCGCTTTTCTTAAAGGTTCACAAATTGTAATAGAAACAGTGCCGGCGGTAATAGGCTGTGGTGTAGTATGAAGTATAAATGTCTACGGAAACGTATAACAGATGAACGCCATGTATTAAGATGGTAGTGAAAATGGAGTCTATCTTGTTATCGTCGGCACTTGGTGGATTTTCATTGTATACACTTTTTTTTAGGTAGACGCTTGTACATTTCCACTATACACTTTATTTACAACCAAATAGGTACTGAATGTTAAACTAAAACAGATCTTCTTATCTTCTAAACTAATATTATAAAGAGGCAATGTTTGATTTTTTTGTTTGTTTGTTTGTTTGTTTGTTTGAAATGAATAGGTTCTGAAACTATTGGACCGATTTCAAAAATTCTTTCACTCTTAGAATGCCACATTATCCCTGAGTGACATAGGCTTTGTTTAATCAAAATTGGTGCTGAAAAACCCAAGTTACGCAGGCGAAGCTGCGTGAAACTACTAGGTAGTTATAAAGCCCTGATGATGCTATGACAAGAGAAACCGGTTGACTATAGCGTAACATACAGTGTTAAATAAAGTGTATAGTGAAAAAGTAGAAGCGTTTACCCCAAAAAAGTGTGTATGCAATGGAATTGAAATTGGTGGTGAAATTTAAAACTTATCCAACCGTCTCTAAGTGTGAAATATCGATTTAGTGAACATTAAAATTGTTACCTAACATTATGTTTGTGTGAACATTAATACAGTGAGTATATACGAGCACCTGTGTTTTGGTTTCAAGTCCATTTACTAAGAAAAGATCGCCTTTGTATCGTACTTCTTCAGCCAGAGCGTCCCCGTACAAAAGAACTTTTATGTAAACTTATGTTTTTCATTAAAACGTTCTGTGACCCAATTTAGGCTGTATTATATACATTCTAATTTTTTGATAGAACCACAAGCGCGTGTGGGTGTACTTGATTTCTTTTGCGCATCTATTGTCCAGAAATAATTCGTATTTTATAAAAATCACTTGAGTTATCTAAGAAAATATGTATTCCCTTTTATATAGTATCGGTTAGGTATATTTGCATTTAGCCAAGTCTGCGGGAATAGTTATATTTGGAACTCGAAAGCCTAAACTGAATATGTTTGTTCAAATAATTCAAACATCATCATGTTCTAGTGGCTAGCGTACACGCCTAACTACACCAATCAACCATGAGGCTTGGGTTCGATTCCCGACGGCGACAGGCATTTGTGTGATGATGGATGTCTGCATTTCCGGATCTGGGTGTTTATTAAATTTATTCTGTTATCTATTTAAGTATTCTTCTATGTATTAGTATCGTTGACTAATACCCATAACACAAGCATATAATTTGCTTACTTTGGGGTTGGATTCAATTTGTGTGATTTATAGAGGGTTATTTATTTTATTTCAATTATTTCATTATTCTTCTTCTCCTATTGGGTTGGGCTCCAAGAATAAGGTTCAATTGCTTTCCTACTAAGCATATTGTAAGATTCTTATTACTAGCACCGTGACAAGCGACTACGTAGTAGAGTTTTATGGCATATTACTTTATGGAATTCAAAGGGAAATTAGCATAATGACTTTACAAAAGTCTAAAAGCATGAAAGATTATCGAATAGATTATAATATTTGAAAAATTAAATCAACTACGTTTCATTTTTAAATTATTTACGTGCAGAGAAAATGTATATTTTCCTCGAATTCCCTGGGGTTTCTTCATTAAATTCAGACTTGTTGGTACCTAATGTAACCAAATCGTAAGTAGGACTGTTTCAAATAAAAAAAAAATTAAATCGGGCCAGAAATACTTAGAAATCGGTTCCCTGGCATAAAAAAGTAAGGTAGAACGTATAACCTCTTTCTTTTTTCGAAGTTTTTTTTATGATATTAGAAGGCAGAATAAAACGGATTTCCAGATGGTAAGAAATTCACGTCAACGGCGAGCATTGACGTTATGGTGGCAGGAATAGGTAAGGCGGTGGTACCAATCTGGGCGAGTCGCTGCGAAACTCTACCACCTAGTAGCGTGTCACGGTGTTAGTGACGGTAAGCTTATGATCACCTTTTACGAGCTGCCTGGCAGGAAGGCAGATGGTTTATTCTACAACGATACCGGACAAACATGGTGAACATTTTCTAATTTAATTTCAATGTTTTCTTTTTTTTTAAATCTATGTTTACAAAAAATAAGTATTTTCCTCGAATTCCCTGGGTTTCCATAGTCAAATCCATATTTTTCAGTGATGGAACCATTTCAGAAGTTCTTTCAAATAAAACAAGAATTTTTAAAACCGGTGTAGAAATACGGAGACATCGATTGACATGCATAAAAATAAGAGAGGCGAATGTATCACCTCTTCCATTTTTCAAAGTCACTTAAAACAGCTACAGAACAGCTTATATTAAGATACTGCAAAAATATAGCGGGCTATACGTTTGTGAACTAGAATTAACTGCTACTTAAATAAGCTATTTAATTTATAAAATTAATAAAAAAATAAATTTACATCGTCACAGACGTACTTTAAAATAATTACTCAACAAGGTTGAGTGTTTATTCATTGAAGGACAAACAATTTATCTTTAAATCTAAGCTAAGTCTAATTAAGTTAAAAGTTACTCATTAATTATTTATGCAAACTTACATTAAAATCTTGAACTGGACATAAACATAACAAACTTGAATTTAAAGGTAAGGTAGGTAAACATGGCCGAGGGTTTGGTGTCGGTTTTACATTTGAAACCTGTGTTTTTAGTATAGATTGAAAAAAACTTAGTTCTGTTAATATGTAGTCACAACTGATGTAAGAGTTTTAGTTGCTGATTATGAAAGGTGATTGTAAAGTTCGAGGCTAACATTTAAAGGCTAAAAAACCGAAGTAATGGTTTTTGAAAAAGACGTAGCCAACACGGATGTAAGAGTTTTAGTTGACGGAGTACTGCTGGAACAAGTGTATGAAATCGTATATCAGTGTTTTACTTTTAGGAGAGATTAATGTTACTCCATGGAAAGGAAAGGAGACTTTGTGCAGAGAACAGTGTAAATGGAGTGCTGGGTAAGCTATTACAAGTCGAGGTTTTGTGTCAAACAGGAAGACTAGCTTTGTATAATTCTATATCTCAGCGTTGTATGGAAGCGACAGCTGAGCTTGTCAGAAAAACATGAGATTAGGATAAATGCGGCAGAAATTAGAACGATATATAATCTACAGTGTAACAGTAAAATCCGAGAACGAGCGGGATTAAAAGAAAGTGTTGGTGTTAAAGTGCGAAAGGGCATGCTCGGCTGGTTCGGTGATGTGGAAAGAATGACAGATGAAAGATTGACAAAGCAGATATACAATGCGAATGTGGATAGATAGTACTCAGGGAGACCAAGGTTGACATTCCACGATCAGATCGTTCGGATAATATCTAAGGATGGATAAGAGTGTCCAAAATCGGTGAGTTTGTATGAAAGTGGATGAAATCGGGTAGGTCTACAAGGATCTTAAGATTTGGCACTCGATTCACCCTGGCTAAGTGCCTTGGCGTGAAGATTTGTTTGTACGTATGAAATATCATACATAAGTAGTTGCGGATTCAAGCTAAAACTATGAAAACCTAGCAGCATCTTGTTCAAAAGCTTTAATGTCTAATATTACACGTTATGACCAAGACGTTAACTACTGTAAGAATACTTAACAATAGCAACTACATGATAATGTTCAAAACTTTTCTCCCTTCATACTAATGGCCTACCACAGGTTCTAAATAATAAACTTTAATGAGATTCGAGTTTGGTCTTCGGAAATACGTTTTTCAAAGATATGCTAAAGCATATTGAATGAGATAAAACTGCTAAGAAGTACGCCGTAAATATACAACTTTTAAGTACCACAGTTACTTCTAATGACTTTTGGGTACATCATACACTATAGATTTAATGTGTTCATCCGAATCTCTTGTGTAATAAAATGTAATTCACAGTTTTATATTTTCCTATTGACTAATGGTAGTGTCATCTTCCAGTCTACAGAGCAGAATAGTCGTTAGATTTGAACATCAGGTACTCCGGCCACAGTCGCGCACCTATAATATTTATGACTAGCTGCTACCTGCGGCTTCGCCCGCGTTTTCACAGAAACCCGGTGTGCGATCGGGGTTAAAAATAGCCTATATGTTAATCCAGGTCACAATCTATCTGTCTTCCAAATTTCAGACAAATCCGTTCAGCGTTTTTTCATTCATTCGAGCGTGAAAGAGTAACAAACATCCATACATACATACTTACAAACTTTCGCATTTATAATATTAATAGGATGACTATAGGCGATTGTTATCCTTAACTAAGGTACAGCCAGTAAAATACCTATGCATTTAAAATAAACAGCTCGTAAAATACTGAAGTGCTGTTTGTCAGTTGAACAAGATGGTGGATTTCTGGAGAGAGTTGCCCGAATTGTTAATGCCGTCATTTTTATTTCTTCTACCACAGTGCTCGTTATTGCCATGTTCCGATAATGTGGTCAATTTAATCACGCAAGTAATTTAAAAACTTTGCCTTATTCATAAAAAAATAGTTAAATAACCTCCTAAATATTGCTAAACTAATCATTTGATTGAGCCTTAAACATTATTTAAAAAATTGTTATTGATAAAGTACATTTTGACAATGCTTAGTTAAATACTGTTTAACTTGGTAGGTTTTGATAGAAATGTGGTTGTATGCGTATTTCTTTTGCTAAAAGTGAATTAAACTCTGGATTGCCGGTAGCTATCCCGCAGGATTACTTCTGCAGCCGCCTTCCTAACCGCTCAAATTCGGTTGCTGCGGGAAGGCGCTAGAGGGTCCCACTACCTCAACCACCGAGGTCAAAAATAGCAGTTAACTTCAAATCCCACGTCCACATATTTTTTAAGCCTTCAGAAACGTAATACCAAGTGCAGACTTTTATAGACTGTTTTTTTATAGTGTTAATTTATTTACCTTTTATTTTTAACTCTTTGTACCAACATAATTACCTCTCAGTCAAACATTTACTTTAACTATTCGTTTGTTATTTTCTGGTAACATAGTAGTGGATGGTAGCTAAGCCATGCCCACTAAGTTACAACTCATGATGCCAGAAACATGCACACACTTACATATACATAAACACACACAGACAAGTCAAACTTAGAACACACACGCACACACAATTACATGTTTAAAAAAACATGTAATTTACAACGTCGTATTTTTATAAAACACAAAGATACCATATTACAGAGACGAGGTAAACTGGGTCGTAGAATGATGGTGATGACACAGATGATGCTGTGATTATCACCCACGCAACACTGAGAATAATACAAATGCGTCGCCAACCACAAATTGTCATACATCATATTTCTGATAGGAACATTATAGAATAATATAATAAGCAACTGAGCATCAAACTTTACACCAAAATTACATTAGGCGATTTATCTGGAAAAAAAAATCTTTCTTAAATAAAGAAATTGAGATATTTATAACTTTTATTTTTATTTTTAGTCGCCTCTGTGGTCTAGCGGTTCAATTGTTGGACTTGACTGCATGAGGTCCCGGGTTCGAATCCCGGGTCGGGCAACAAAAAGAAAATTGGGTTTTTCCAATTTTGTAATAAAAAATGTTGCACGGGATTGGAAATGTGCCCGGTTGTCGATAGGCTTGCCACCTATTACATTGTGGGACTTAGTATCTTCGGCTAGTCGTGGGTGCCCTGGTTGTTCCTCTGCCTACCCCCTCGGGGATATGGGCGTGAAGATGCTTTTTTTTTATTTTTAGCATGTGAATGTGAAATAACATATGTATTGCTGTTTCCTTCCTTGGCTGTTCCCAAAACGTATAAAGTATGCGAAGGGTTTAAGATTTCTAAGCGACGCTAATATTAAATTCCAAGAAGATATAAGTTTTATTTATATTGACATTCCTCTTGCATACGAAAAGTTCGGAATTTTCGTTTCGCTGCGAATGTTTAAAGTAAAAACATCTGCCTTTTTATATGTATTCGTAAATATTTACAAAGCAATTAAGACTTACCAATATTTGAATATATACAAATAAGATTAAAGCATTACACAAATCGTTAATTTTTTTTTTATACAAAAAAAATTTAGTTTAATGAGGCTTAACTCACATAGAAAAAGCAAAGAAGAGTTTTATGATATAAAAGAAAAGGATAAAGACAGAAAATACATTTTCAAAAAGTCACTGCACGTGTCATTTAAATAACTAAATAAATGTAAGTACGTAGAATAATCACAAAAACATAAAAAAGTAGATAAAGTTTTATGATACTCGTATCGAGCAAGGAGGCTATTGATGTTCCTGGTGTTAAGAGACAGCATTCACCTTCAGAAACCATAGACTATATGGTAGAAGAAATCTTAAGTCATGTACAAGTCTACGTACTACCCTTTATGAAAGGGTACGACAATGACTATCACTGATGCTAACTACATTACGTATTGGTATTTTGACGATTGCACATATCTATCTTGAAGTGAGTTCCATACGTCTTTGGCAGACAGTATCGAGTGTCAAATGTCCTCCTCGTTGCAGCCTTAACTTCCTTTGCTTCTTACACATAAACACGCCGGGTTCAGAGACTTTTGACGGTTGCTACCACTTTTGGGTAAAGCCCGAGTACCTCCATTTATCCAAAGGCGCATTGTATATCTGTTATGTCAATATTTCATCTGTCATTCTGTTCACACGACTGAATCACGACATCGGAACCTATCCTTTCTCATTTTTACAACCACTTTCTTTGAATCAAACTCTTTCTCTGATCTCACTGTTACTTATGTGGTAAGCGAGCGTAACACAGCAGATTTTCTGTAATAACGCTCTTATTTTGACCTCATAGGGACCGTAACACCGCAGACTTTCATGCTTTTTCTAATATACTTAACTTTTTCCTTTATAAAGTTACGATGGGATGAGCATAGAATGTTGCAAATCGTGTCTAGCACTTTGACTCAAATTTCTTTTTTTTTTCAGCACTACGTCGTCGACTAAAACTCTTAGATCCGTTCTGGTTTCGTGTTTTTCAATGTCTCTTAAAAGTAAGCTGGAATAATAAGCCTAAATTTAGGAAATTCAAAGCAGAGGTGTCTCTCTGTCCGGTGTTGGACTTAACTCCGTGAGGTCTCCGATTCGATACCCGGGTCGGGCAACCAAAAGAAAATGGATTTCCTCAATTTTATGAAAAAACTTCCTCACCCGGGATTGGATATGTGCCCGGTTTAGGGTGTCTTAGGCTAGTTGTGAGTGCCCTGGTTGTATCTCTGCGTACCTCTTCGGAGATACAAGCGTGGGTATATTTTTAAATAGAAATTTCACGCTGCATCGACAGCCCTTGAAGGAATTTCATATCAACTAACAACAACGACGACTACAAAAATCAACTGTTTTTTTTTGCTTTTAACTACTTTTTTTCATTCGCAGAGTTAAACTACGAGTATATAGAACAGCCTACCTTATATGATTTTTTCACCGAACTCTAACCTAGGTTTTACAAATTCAGGATGGTTCTTAGTTGCATTATTTTATGATATTGGAAGACAAACAAGTCGAATTTCCTGAGGGTACGAAATTCTCGCCGCATACAAAAACCGAAAGTAGTAATGGTGCGTTACCAACTCACCGAGCATTACATTACATTACATATATGTTTTGTTGTTGGTGATAGAATGTTTTTAATTTTAGAATTGTACTAAATTACACGGACATTATATAGTAATATTTCATCGTGTGCATGTCTACCTCGACTGGATAGAAGTTCTTGGTGCTGAATAGATTATGAGATCCGAATTATCTCTGTGATTAGCTTTAAATGAGGGAAGTTAGTTTGACCGTGACGTACAATATTGAGAAACTAAATTGACCGGTAAATTACACAGAAAATTACTACACAATTCTTCATTGGTTGTTTTAACTTTATTTTAAGTAACTATATACATAGCTGTATGTTTCTCGACCACTCAAATACGTCTTGTCTTATTTGAACATCTACTTCTTTGTTAAAAATGTAGTATAATCTATATATTAGTACGTAATGTCAAAGATTTGGACTCCTTTTTACGGTATTTGCGCGGATGCAGGAGCATAAAATAAATGGCACACTATAGTTTATGTGTAGGAGAAGTGCAGAACGCTAATATTTTTCAATAAAAAATTACCCATACTATCATGAATTTGACACATACAAACAAATATGTTGATGATAACGAAAAAAGATCACAGATGGCGCACAATAAAGTTTGAAAACAAAGTAGTTGGCCTTGAGAAATGAAGATGGCGTTCTTATCAACAAGATATTAACACTTATTATGGTCGAATTTCGACCAATGGGTGACCACTAGTTCAAATAATTACATGGTAAAGTCGAAATCCTTCAACTTCGAATCAAAGAAATACATCCACTTGTACAAACACACACACAAACACACATACACACACGCACGCATGCACTTGCAATACATACATGCAACTCATAATTGCAATTCACTCATAAACATCTTAACCGACTCCCAAAGAGAAGGTGATCAATTTCACTGTATGCTTTTTGTATATTTGGCTATTATTCGGCCACTAACAAACCGAATTTGTTGGTCATTATTTGGAAAAGTAGGTCGAGATTCCGAGGTGGTCCCATATTAGTTTCATCATGATCCGACTTGTGGTTTTTGGATTAATAATTCATTTATTATTATTCAAAACATAGACGAAAATACATGCTTTATTAACTTACATCCTACTAAGTTTATGTGGGAGCATTTCGGATGCCTTAGCTTTGTTGTGAAAAAATAATTATCAATGAAATAATTGTAGTCAGTTTTTTGACAATAAATATTCGCTTAGTGTAGGCGTCCGTTCTCCTGCAACAGGTTTTAATAATAACTGGGATATGATTTTAACAATTTATGCCTTTTTATTTCAGTGGTACATTTCAAATCAAAGTTTAAACGCAGACTCATCCGATACCTAGAGTCAATTTTGTTCAGGGACAATACTTTATTAGAGATTATTAAATAAACCAAATTGAAAGTTGACAAAGTTACAAATATTTAAGTCAAAAGCTTTTTTGCCTGGTAAGACATTTTTATTTTAACCTCTCTTCTAATTAAGCTATCCATTATCTCTGAGATAAGATTTCAAAATCTTTACCTTGACCTTGACAAAACATTGAGAAACTAAATCAACCAGTCAATTATCTTTGAGCATTGAGGCTGTTTTCATACTCAAAGTCAATTACATATAAATTTACAATTCTACACAGATTGCTTAATTTTTTGTAATTAGGTAACGAAGGTAACGAGGTCTCTTATCATCAGGTGAGGGGTGGGCCCTCACCTGATGATAAGAGACAACTGTTACCTACAGATACTTAGAGATATTACAGGTGCAGTCCTTTGGCAAGGGTGTTAGACCTAATGTACAAATCTGCAGGCTACCTTGCATCCAGAATACGACAATGCCAAAAACTGATTATAACGGCAGTAAAGGCGGTAGAGCCCTACCCAGGTAAGATCCTGCACAGCACTTTATCAAAAGTGGTCTTGTTGGCAATGACCTTTTCCAGACCAGACTTTATATATATTATATATACTATTCTACACAGAAGATCCATGGAGAAAAATATTTATTTTTATTCCTTACAAAATGTAACGATGTCTAACTTTATCAAACTTGCCCAGTCTGTATTAGTATTCACTAAGTGTAATTACTCCGAAAAAATGAAAAGGGAAAGCTTTGACAAAGAATTTCTGAATGTTAAGTTGATTCAGGATCCGTAGATTTAAAAGATCAGCCAACTGTATCTCGCACAGGGCTCCGTAGCCTCCTCAAATACGTAAAATGAAATGAAATATATATTTATTTGCTGAATCTGTGCTTTTTTTTATGATATTGGAAAACAAACAAGCAGACGGATTACCTGATAGAAAGAAACTCACGCCGCCTAGAGACACCAAAGGTGGCAATGGTGCGTTGCCAACCTGAGGCCGGGATGTTAGGCCTCGAGCAAAAGTAAGTTTACCGGCTACCTTACCCTCCGAACCGGAACACGTCATGACGCTATGGCGGCAGGAATAGGTAAGGCGGTGGTACCAATCCGGGTGAGTCGCTGCGAAACTGTACCACCTAGTTAGATGTCACGGTGGTAGTGACGGTAAGCCTGTGCTCGCCTTTTACGAGCTGCCTGGCAGGAAGGCAGATGGTCTATTCTGCAAAAGAGCCCGGACCAACACCAACAATTAAAAGTTTAAAAAATACAAATAATACAGCAAAAGAAGATAATGGCGAGTAGTTGACAATCAAATACTAAAAGTTGCAAAAAAATAGATTAAACTAGAAAAAAGTATCTTTACACCTATATCCTTAAAAAGGTACAACCAGGGCACCCACAATTAGCCGGAGACACTACGTCGCACAATGTGGTATATAGCAAGCCTTTTGTGTAGGTATATTTAGTTGTAAAGTCTGATGACAGTGTAAAAACAATTAAGTGTGACATAACGTGTATTGTGGAAAAGTACAAGTATTATTGGAAGTCGTGTGAAAAAGCAAAGCTTTCTTTAATAAATTTTA
>NJDC01001575.1:78395-97358 GCA_002245475.1 Calephelis virginiensis
GGGACTTGGCCTGAAGATATGTATGTATGTATGTAAAGTAATAATAATATACAAAAAATATCAGCTAAACTACAAGTATAATATTGAGTGTTGTTGTTAAATACCAGAGGATTTATTTTCTTTCTAACTTTATTTATTTTAATTTTGGTTTTTTTAACTTTTCATAATACTAATAGATTGTACTGATTATAAGTTTAAAAAGACCCACCATTGAAATAAATCATTTTGCGCAGTACAACCCGAAGAAACCGAATTCGATTCAATTAAGCAAGTCATATATATTTTCCTCGATTTAAATCCACTATCAGACCAAAACTTTGTGACACTGGAACCAGCTTAAAAGTGTGCTCTTTGAAATTAAAGAAACGGTTGAGAAATGATAGAAAATTCGATTAAAAGTATCTTTAGTTACCATACATAAACATGTGTTTTGGAGATAACACTTGTAATTTTCCACTGTATACTTTATTTTACACTTTCTAGCCAACCGGTTTCACTTTTTACAGCATCATCAGGGCTTTGAAAAGTACAAGTGTTATCTCCAAAAAACGTGTATATACAATGGAATTCCACCAAGTGCCGACGATAGCAAGTATAGATACCATACATAAATTTTATGCGTGTCCAACAAATGAGCTTTTTGGCAGTCAGTTAAAAACAGTAGGTGGACAAATGGGCAGAAACCGTATTCCGTTTTTAGTATTTTTGTCTGAACACGGAGCTCTAAATGTATATAATAAAATTAGTACGTTTATTAAATTTCGTTAATAAGAAGGAAAGTTAAAATAGATTAAAGTATTAATTCTTTTTAATTAAGCTAACAAAAATTAAAAAAGTGAAGATTCGATCGCAGACTCAAAAAAAAAACTCGAGAAAAGAAGTTTTCCTTAATAATTTGATTACGACTGAATGTTCGCGTTGTATGTTAGAATCCGGCCCGGAAAAAGTGTTCCATCAAAACATATTTTTAGTAAAAATGATAAAAATATGGTAAGCAATATGTCTTTTTCAATGTGCCATTGATAATTCATACTATCACAACATAGTATAAAATGACTTTGCTTTCTCTTAATCCTTTAAAACTACGGAATGCGTCTATATTCAGGAAAACTTGCTTGAGAATCAAAGGAAAGTCAGATAGGTAAGTAAACAATTGTTTGCCCAATGTCATAGAAAAATTTCGTGAAAAGCGTCGTCGTAGTCATGTCATCCCTCACCACGACAACGCGTCCGAACATTTCGCTAAAAGAACTAATGCATATTTGAAGGCTTGAAATATGGAACTGATAACGCATTTGCTATACAGCCCAGACCTCGTACCATGCGGTTTCTTTTATTTCCCGAGAATAAAATGTAAATTAAGAGGTTTACGATTCTGAAGCCGAAGCAACGGAGAATGCATTCCAAGAAGCCGTTAAAAAGGTAGAAACGTTCACGCAATGGTTCTAACAAATAGAAAAATAGTTAAATAGTAAGGGTATACTTTGAAAGCAATAAATTAATCGTAACCATCCTATCTATTCTTACTGATCAGAATCCAGAAAAAATCAGGATGACCTTATTGTAAAAGTACTATCATATATAATGAAATCAAATCAAATTGTGTAAGTGTTCAAGTGTGATAGAAGAACTTATATATCTTTTCCTATTCCTCCTGATTTAGCGTCCCTTTTTGTCATTGCCATGTAACAAATTAGAGAGAAGTACAATTGAAGAAACTCGGTACGATACCAATCTTGTTAACGCCACTCTAGAACACAGAAAGGAATTGGATTTAATGTAATAGAGAGAAAGGATTTGAATGAGATGTAATGGAACGGAATAGAACAAGTTGTAACGGAATGGAATAGATACAATAGAATGGAATAGAATGATATTTATTTCATATAGATTACACAAAGAGCACTTATGGTTCGTCTTCAAGATTTTAAAATGTAACAACAAAACAGGATCACTGTGCTAGCTACAAAACCAAGTCTTGCCTTTATGAACTGCTTGTTAAGAAAATACATTTTGGACGACATTCTTCAAAACAGAAAGGAATCAACACGACGAGAAAATTGCATTCCACGTTGCAGATGTCCTTGATGTTTCAAAGATAAGAATTTAACAAAAGAAAGCTATTTTAATTCTCGCACAAAGAAAACTCATTATGAAAAACAATATTCAACTTAACGAGGGGTTCACTAATTGCGTACACCCCATTATGTATTGTAATATCTCAAGGACAGAATCACGTGAAGCAACTGTGTTAGGGAAATCATTTTCAATGCAATTAAAAAGAGGTTTTATGGTAATCCAAGGTTATGGTTATAATTCGTCAAAGATTGTTAATAGGAAGTCAAATACGCAGACTGTTTGCGTGGTCATAAAAATATGTATCTATACTAGCTGACCCGGCAGACGTTGTTCTTCTATTTTTTGATATGATTTAAGTAAAACAACCAGGGTGAGTCACTCTCATCACTTAGGGGTATGAAAGTCATGCCGCCTAGAGACACCCAAGGTGGTAATGGTGCGTTGACAATCGGAGGCTGAGATGTAAGGAGTCGAATAAAAATAAGTTCACGGGCTACCTTACCCTCCGAATCGAAAAACGCGTCAACGGCAAGCACTGACGTTACGGCGGCAGGAATAGGTAAGGCGGTGGTACAAATCCGGGCGAGTAGCTGCAAAAATCTACCACCTAATAATTTTACTCATTGTGTATACAAAATTTAATAGAATCTATACTTGTTACCGTCGGCACATGGTGGAATTCCATTATATACACACTTTTTTGAAGTAAACCCTTGTACTTTTCCACTATACACTTTATTTAATACTTATAAAGCCCTTATGTTGCTGTAAAAAGTGAAACCGGTTGGCTATAGCGTAGCAGTATTAAATAAAGTGTATAGTGCAAAAGTGCAAGCGTTTCCCTCAAAAAAGTCTGTAAAGAAAACTCAATAACTACGTACAAATCCAACGTCATTAGTTTCAGGGTGTTGTGATATTGGAACGAAGTTCCTTATTGCGTGTTGTGAATGGGAGCTAGTCGGAAAAAAATCTTACGAAAATGTTGTCACGACACTTTTTGCTCTGTGGTCTAGCGGTTCAGTAGTTGGACTTGACTGCATGAGGTCCCGGGTTCGAATCCCGGGTCGGACAATTTTTTTTATTTTTCATTTTCTATTTTTTTTATTATCATTTTCATTATTTTTTTTTATTTTATTATTTTTTTATATATTTTTATTTTCTTTTTTTTATTTCATGTTTCTCTGTCTCTCTCTATCTCTATAAGAGAGATAGAGATAGAGATTGAGACAGAGAGGGGGGGAAAGAGAACTTCGTTCCATCCGAGTGTCCCTTGACACCTCTCAACTTTTTTTATTTTTAAATAGTATTATTATCATCGGTTCAAAAGAAGATTTTGAGATACGATAGCGAACAAAGACACGACTCTTCTAATGTTAAGAGGTCGTCTCTTAACATTAGGAGGGGTAGCGGTGCATCGCGATGTACTATTACTGAGGTTTTACGCTAATTGTACACCTTCCAGACCGGAACCCGACAATATTAGTGATTCTGCTGCGCAAAAGCTAAAGTTATTTTAGATTCATGCTGTCTTTTTCGAATGAAACGAAAATAAAAGAGATGGAACATTTTAGATGTGTCAGATTCGTTCAAACTTCTGTAGAAACCAAAAGTGTTTTGTCTCTTTTTATTACTTTCGTTAAAAGAAGGTAACGGTAACTTAAAATTAGTTTATTGAGTGCACATTAAAATACCACCAATGATTGATTGGACAATTACTACAATAAAATATTCATATAAACCTTCCTCTTCTGATTGAAGAATCTTTATCTAAAAAAACCGCATCAAAATCCGTTGCGTAGTTTTAAAGATTTAAGCATACAAAGCGACTTTGTTTTATACTATGTAGTGATTATTCTTACAAATTGATCGCTTTATATCATAGGACTCGATTAACAAAACGTAAGTAATATATATTATATTTTTATATATTATATGACTTTCACGGATCAAACGAGGGAATTGACATGTCGAACACAAATATCCCTTAAAGGGGAAATTTCAATAAGCTACGATAACGGTAGTGCTTTTATAGACTGGTAATTAGACAGGCATTGATATTTTAACCAACTCCAAAAAGGAAGAAATGACCAATTCTATGTTTTTTTTCGTTTGCGATAAAGATCAAAATAGTGATTTTAAATTATGCATACATTTTCATGTACCGTGACGACTACCTCAAAATTATGACCTTCCGAAAAAAAAATCTAGTTTAGAAGTGCTAATGAAATAATTGTTTTTATTTTGGATATTCACTGCGCTTCAATTAACAAAATAATAATTGATAATGATAGTAATTTTGTAAGTATATCTCCAAACTGTAAATAGTTTCTATTAATTTTAAGGAAATTCTCGCCCCAGACAGGATCTGCCTTTCTTTTCAAGCTGATGAATGCTCTAACCATTTAAACTACTAAGGATTTAAGTTCTGTGGAAAAAATTTAATTCATTTCTTCATCGTTAACGCGGTACCTAGTTAATAGTTTAGTGAAACTGTTTTTCACCCATCGATATTTGCGCGACTCAAATTAAGAAATTGTGTTTAACACAATTTAAAAGTGTAAATCAAACATTTCCACAGTTTTTAAATAAAATGGTATAATCAATAAACAAGTTTTTCAATTAATGTCACATTTGTAATATAATTTCCGAACCGATTCCTAATCTCATACAAAATATTCATAAGTTACATCAATGTCCTTGAATATAAACTGGTTTTAAGTTATTATGTTATTGCATATTTTTGGAATCCTGTTGTGATACCACATATGTCGCTTTTCTGGGCTTCTAATAGCGTTGATTACATGAGTGTTCGATTCCTGGGCTAAGCAAATTTAAAAGTGTTTTTTTTTTAATTTTCTAACAGAAAACAACCCGGTATTAGATAACAGCCACTGTGGCGGTATGTTTGCCACTTGTCACATTTTAAAACTTTTAATGACTTTTGACTACTTTACTTCGACTACAGGGATATGCGGATGAAAATGTCTACCTTTGTTACAAACTAGCAAATCCGACGAAGTTCGTAACGCTTCACATTAAGGGGCCATGTATGCTAAAAATACGTCAGCACTATATTGTTTTTTTCATACAAAGCAATTATGGATGTTGGTGATAAAAATACACAAGATTAACATTAATATGCTTTATAAGAGTAGTGTTTCCAAAACACGATCCATTTCACTTTGCTCGATAGAAAAAAATCAAAAAGTTAACCCTTTTTTGAAAGTAAAACCAATCTACTTCAATTATGAAAATATCGACACCAGATTTAACATAAACATAGAAAAGTATTATACCTAAAAGATAACGGTTTCAGTTTTAATATTTTTTTCAAATTACTTTTATAGTGTCAAAAATAGTGATTTGGCGCTTAAGACATTTACTTTAGAGCGCAATATTTCATAGTAATCATGGAACGGGGGAGTGCGCTGATTGGCTCTTCTGGTTGACTAAGTATGGGGCCTTAACAGTTTGTAGAGATAAAATTGAAAAGTATATTTTCGCATATCATCCTTGTTGTGAAGTTTCCCACGAAATGGGGATTAATTTTTATATATTATATAGATATGTTTATATGATTCTAAAACAAATAAGTAGACTGAGTTTTTCTAACGGTAAGAGATACTTTTTTTACAAAAGAGGAGGCACACGGAATGTAGATGACCTAATAGTAAATGATCTTAGTTACAGTCATCATTTGTGATACAGGAGTATCACAAATGCGGGACGCATTCCCTAGATGATAATGCTCTTTTCTTGAAGGATCTTCAGACGTATCTGTTTGGAAATACCACCATTGGCAATTGGATCCACAAAGCTGAACATGGTAAGAAATGTCTTCGGAACCACACGGTAAAGGATTGTAATATATCAAGATGAAACTTGAAGCGGTTTCGACATGATTTCCGAAGATGAAAATAAGCACCCGTAACGAAACGAACAATTTCCTGAAGCATTTTCATTACAAATATGAAAGAAATCATCGATTGAAGACATATTATCTGTGTACAGTTTTTTCGAAAACTTCTATTTCGAGTAACGGTTTTTAAAAGTGATAGAAAAGGTCAAACAGAGTTTTTGTTAATTACGTCTAAGGATTAATAGGTACTTTTTTCGAATTTAAGTTGAGCAATAAAAGACTTTTATTTTTTGTGTATCACCCTGATGAACTCTTCATGGTTTTGGAAGTGGTTCATGGTCTAGTTCATTTTCTGATTTTTCGCCGAATTGAGCAGAATTTTATTAACATCAAGTTAGGAACGCCTCAAAAACATAGTAAGTCAATATAATTGGCACGTGTTTTAGTAGGATTTTAGCTACTTCTTACAATTTTAATATCTATACAAAAATAAATCACAGGAATCGTATGTTTTCCTCCAATTCATTTTTAAGAGGTTAAGATTTATTTATGATATTCACCGAAATATTCCTACACAAAAAAATGATATATCGATATTTTGAAGCATGTTTTGGTTTATGTGACCTAGAAAACGTGGGGATAAATTAGGGATCTAGGGATAAATTAATTTATTTTCTAAAAAATATTTGTATTAATAAATAATTCAAATAACTAATTTAATTAATAACTCTTAAAATATTTGCACACCACAAGTTAGTAGAATATGCAGAAATGCCTAAATAATTTTGTAACATCTTTGTAACACTCATATTCCGCAATTTTTTTTTTCTTTTCTTTAAATAAAATAGAAAAGGTGTGTGTGCGATTCACACACGATAGAAGTGAAAATTCAGTAACGGCCAATATTAATAATCAATCCAAATCCAAAACTTGCTGAAAAAAAACATTAACATATCTGTGGACAGGATAAATATGGCAATTAGGTATAGGATAGGCCGGCCGATACGCAGCTATCTGGATTGCTTAAAATCGATCTTTAGAGATACATTATTAACATTGGCCGTAAATCGACAAAAGAATGAGATGAATATATATATTTGTTTCTCTTACCTGTCGTTTTTCCGTTGCACCCGTTTTGAAATCACAAAGATTCTAAAGAAGTTTCACGTCAATAAAAATACAGTCATTAAAGTAAGGAAATAATATACTTATTCCAATTTTTGTATATAATATAATATTATAAACTAAATAAAAAGATACTTAGACGAGTACCAGTTAGCGACAAAATATGCTGAATGGCGCCCAATTTATAATTTATGAACAAGAGATTCGGCGCGTTCGACAGCTTTGGCAAATTTTTGGCTTAAGCTGAAACTGAGACTAAGACCGACTCTGAAACCGAAACCAAAATTTTCGGTCTGTCACTTTCTACCATAAAGAGGTCTGCTTGTTTTCCTTCAAATATCTAAAACATTTCTAGATGACAATATAAGTGACAACATGGCCGTAGCCGCTACAAAACACAAGTATTTGTATTACTATATCATGTATACGATAGCAATATAACCTTAACTGTATTTCCCAAAACAACGTTTGAAAATAAATTACTTACTGAAATAGCGAATGTAGGATTATAATTATAATATCGCCATACATTTATGCGACCAACTTCCTAGTTTTCAATGATCGCGTGTGACAAAATGGCGTCACGCAAACAATTCATTCGCCATTCAATGGCTGACGGTGGAAAAATTTGACGTTTTATTTCTTTGTCTTGAGACTGGAAACTTTTCAGGAGTGATTAAGATTATGAAATTAAGTAATATTCTAATAAGTTGGATCGTTATATTATTTGAAGTACGATTGTTATTGAATGATTTGAACTAAAAGCTAGATATTTCCCGTGGCTGCGACCGCGTGTTAAAGTTACTTGGTTCTCCCAGGAGAACTTGTTTCGATATTTGGATAAAAAATAGCCTATGATTCTAGCTACGTGACCAAAATATTTAAGGATCATGTGATAACAGGTGGTGAAAGTCTCGTTCTTATCTTAAGTTCGAGGAGAATAGAGAGATTGGTGCGCCTAGTTGTCCAAGGAATTCGCAGCATCTGACGCCAACACCACATCTCAAAAGCATCCATTTTTTGGCGAGTGCGCGCATGGTCTAGGACTCAGCTACGTAGAGGTAGATTGAACAAAGCAATGCCCGCATTCTACACAGCGGATCCGAATTAACACGGGGTAGTAAGTAAACTTGAACAATAACTAGCCTAACACCTCAGTCAATGGCCAGCGATCAATATTTATATTCCGATCATTAGCGTTCCGATCTAGTGGTAGAATTAGATATGGACGCATCACAAGTGCCTCTTGTAGGTTAAAGTAAATTAAAAATATTTTGATTTGATTTGGTAACTAGAGGTCCAAGATATCTCTTACCATAAGAAGAGACTTGTGCTTGTTCGTTATCCTATAACTTAAAAAGACAGCAAATAAGCATACCTTTGTCCTGATGTTAAAAGGAGACCGTGCCCTGTAGATGTTAAAGGTGCGTCATTCTGCTGTGGTTGGGGAATTAGGCCTATTGTCCATGATAATTTATTAAGAATACAATATTATCAAACCATAATAACTTTTAACAATAATTCATTATTATATAAGTATGTCGGTGTAACATTATGTGGGTTTCTCAAAACATTAGAAGTTTATATTACGTAAAAACCGACAGACCTTGATTTCAACCTCTTGACCTCAAATATCTGTTCCGTCATTTTTAATGTGATCCATTAAAACAAAAAATTCTAGTTCATTTATTTATCATACAAGTAAAACCAATTATAGATAAAAAAATATCGCCTCTGTGGTCTAGCGGTCCGGGTGTTAGACTTGACTGCATGAGGTCTCGGGTTCGAATCCCGGGTCGGCCAACAAAAAGAAAATTGGATTTCTCCAATTTTCTAATAAAAAAAATGTTGGTCGGGATTGGAAATGTGCCCGGTTGGCGATAGGCTTGCCACCTATCACATTGTGGGACTTAGTGTCTTCGGCTTGTCGTGGGTGCCTTGGTTGTACCTCTGCCTACCTCTTCGGGGATATGGGCGTGAAGATACTTTTTAAATATTTATCTACTCATGTAAAATACACATATTATACTATTCTACTTAAAACCGATTTTAATGTAATGTACCTCCAGCAACATGGATCGTAAGTCTACAAAACATGGAATAAATAAAATATAAAAAAAAATATATAAATAAATAAAATACAAGGACGGGAGTTGACTAGATGTCACAAAATACCACTTGCATTTCTCATCACCACCTCCTCTTTTGTCATAATGTTTGTTAGAATTTCTAAGTTACATTTGCGATTATTGGAAATATGTTACATCTCAATAACTGCTGACTGCTTCTCGTTTAAGCCCATTTTTGATGAAAGTTGAGTGTCTGGACTACTACAGATCTGCTCGGATTCCTCCACATCTATTATTCTTTTCTCATAAACACGCTAAATTTGGAGACTCGAGATACCACCGTTGGATAACAACCGAGCGATTTATTCATGGAAAGGTACCTAGGTCGCCCTGGGTACCTTTAATATCCATATCTACATTTACATTATAGATCGTTTTGCCAATCTATCAAATCGAAATTCTTTCCACGCGACCGAGCCAACGAATACTCAATAAAATATCTTCACGCACACATCCCAGAAGAGGTAGGCAGAGGCAAACCCACGACTAGCCGAAGGCACTTAGTGCAAGACGTTAAATCCTACCGTCAAATGTACAAATATACAAACAAGGTCAACGTTAACGTAAAGGAAGCAAGACAGGTTTGTCAGAATCGTGAAGTCTGGCACTCGATACTCTCTGCCTACCCCGTAAGGGACTTGGCGTGAAGATATGTATGTATGTAGGTCAACGTTATTTATATTAGAAAATTTAAAATATACATTACCTTATATTTTGTTCTCAACCAGGAGATCGAACTTGGTACCTCAAGAATTAATTACCTCAAGAAGTCCAACGCTAGACCGTAGACCACAGGGGCGATCACAATTGCTAATATACGATGAGTCAACTTCCACACTAATTCATAAAAGTCTTCAAATGTATATGTTACGAGTATAATCATATTACAAGCTGTTACATAAATACTGTTACGTTCTTTAAAAGTGCTTTGAAACGAATTTCTGGGTCAAACGGTAAAACACATAAACCAAACAACCACAAAAAAAAAGGTTTAATCGAAATACTTTGGATCTAGAATACCATTTTTCCATTAAAATGTTACAATATCAAGTACTAGATGGTACATTGAAGTTGCATGTAAATAATATGATTAAAGTTAAAACATAATTCGTGATAAATAGTGATGTACCGAATTGTTAAAAATATATCCGTGGATACAAATCATTACTTTTTCACTCCATTCGTATCTGTGTCGGATATTGAATAATAACCACTGGAAGCTTTGTGTGATGTACAGGACATATATAGATATAAATTGTACGAGTCTCATATTTTTGTAGTTTAGTTTGATACTCGGCACTGGAGAGCATAGATAACGATTATGATTTATAATTCATAAAAGTATGTTTAACAATCTTATGTTTATTACAGAATTTAAACAATACATTATGAGTTGCACGATCAGGAAATAGACCCCGCGACCTCATGTCGTTAACACGAACAAAAAAACCACTAGACCACAATAGTCATATTTCGTTTAAAAGTTGCCATATAGAAGTTTAGTACTAAAGTTTGGAAATATTTTGTGATAATAAATATAGGCAAATAGTAAAAATATTTTCACTGCTGATACTGGAGAAGACCCGAAGCAAATTGGATTTAGATGATTTGGGTATGGATGTTTCTTCTTTTATAGGTATCCGCGAATACGAATGGATATCACACATCACTAGTAATAAAGCGGCCAACGTATAAAGTCGCAAAGTGCGTGTGTTAGAATTATGTTACAAGTCGTCACATAATTTTTATCACGTTCTATTTAAGTGTTGGGTACAAGTTTCTAGGTAAAATGGTTTATAAAACACAAAAGGGGAAGGCGATTTGGTTATTGTATTGGCGCCGCAATCTTTATGTTTATTTAACATTAAATTTAGTAATAATTAATCGGGATTATTATTTTTACATGGTAATATATTGTGTATATATGAATATACCAATAAACTCGGCAACTACATTTTTTATGACACTTCTTTACCGTTACATTTTTCTCTTGCGTTCATTGAGCTCGAGTTATGAACAACAAGAAATCACAGTATGTAATCGCAGAATTTCATACTGGTTTCTTCTTAATTTTAATTTCGCAAGGCAGTATATCTTCAAGTATATTGAAGATTTGGCGCATAGCACGTGTATGTTATTTTTTTCAAGTTAAACTTCTTTTACACGCAGAAAGAAGTTTCACTTCTTATATTTATATAGACTAGTGGTCGCCCACTAGTCGAAATTCGACCATAATAAATTTTAATGTCTTATTGATTAGAACGCCATCTTCATTTCTCAAGATGAACTACTTTGTTTCCAAACTTTATGAATATTTAGTGCGCCATCTGTGATCTTTTATCGTTATCATCAATATATTTGTATGTGTATGTCAAATGCATGGTAGTGTAGGTAATATTTTATTTATTGATTTAATGTAGTTTATAAGCTTTATTATTGATAAAGATTAGCGTTTTGCACTTCTCCTACACATAAACTATAAGTGTGCCAAATTTTATGCTCCTACGTCAGCGCAATTTTCGTAAAAAAGGGTCCAAAGTTTTGGCATCACGTATTAATTATATAGATTAGTGGGCTATCTGTTGTCAAAAGTCGTCACTGCCTATTACTGTCAATTACTATGATCATTTTAGAATCCAGTTTAAAAAGATAAGGCCGTCATACAAGGCGAAAGAAATCGCCAGATCTTTTCAGTGTATGGACTATGGCTACGATTCCGACGTGATGGTAACTTTTATGTACATATTATTAAAACTATAATCATATGCTGTTGTTAATACTTAATTGTTCTTATTTTGTAGTAAGTTTAATTGTGCACAACAAAGAGTTCTTTCATTCATTCACTCATTCATTCATTCATTCAATAAATCGATAAATCATTCACTAATTTCGTTTAAGTTGCTGACTTGAAGTAAGGCAAGCGAAGTGTTGAGCCCGAGCCATCATTATTTAGATGAATTAGACTGTTATCTACAAAGTCAGCAGCAAAGGCATATCCCTGGAGATATTGAATATTTTAGTTGTGCCTTCCACCTGTATAACCGTATAAGCTCCATTACATCATAACATTTTATTTTGATTATTCATATGTGAAGTGTAAAAACTAGCTCAATCTATTGAGTATAGCTGCTTTCAAGTTGAGTTTTAAAATTCCATCTGAACAAAGTTAAATTGCGAGTTAAATAAAATCTTATAAAAAAGAAATGCTGTTCATTGGTCTCGCTGAAGTTCAAAAACTCTTGACAAATTCGATTAATTTTGGTTTTAAAACACTTAATTGTGGAAGTTTAAAGAAAGTTTAAAAGGTTAGAAAAACGTTGCGATTTTTCCCCAAACAAACTGCCATTAACTAGTTGTCAATGCCGGAAGGAACGAAGTTTGCCGGGACAGCTAGTCGTAACTAGTATGTTTAATTGAGGTACGTCAGTAGGTACTATTGCTTTTCTTTACTTATTCTATCTCTTTGGTTAATAATTACTTTTTGTATTGTAATATTATGAAAAGCTCTTTAAATAGCAAATAACTGCCACCTACACACACCACAAAAGTTGCTGGGGAAACTAATGTGCTATGTGAAGCCCGGTTCTTCAGTTGCCGGTGTACTCGATCTCGAGTTACCTCGAATACAAAATACGACTACGTCAAGTTCTGATACGAGGGCGGTATAAGTAGGTACTGTGCCACCTAAGTTAATAAATGTTATTATATTTTTTAACCTGATAAAATATCCAGGCGCCTTAGCATACCAGCGGCTGGGATCTTTAGCTTTCTGTGTTTGTATAAACACCGAAAAAGTTACTCATCAAGCCGAAGCAAAACAATGATGATCGTCTATGCATCTTTACGCCCATATCCCCAAAGAGGTAGGCAGAGGCACAATCAGGGCACCCACGACTAGTCGAAAACACTAAGTGATAGGTGGTAAACCTGATCCTGGGCAATGATATTTTTATAAGAAAATTGAAAACATACATTTTAAATTTTTTTATTCTCTGACCAAGGGCTCGAACCCGGAACCTCGAGAAGTCAAGTCCAACGCCAGATCACTAGATCACAGAGGCGAGAAAGTACCAAAAAAGTTACTCATCAAGCCGAAGCAAAACAATGATGATCATCTATGCATCTTTACGCCCATATCCCCAAAGAGGTAGGCGGAGGCACAATCAGGGCACCTACGACTAGTCGAAAACACTAAGTGATAGGTGGTAAACCTGATCCTGGGCAATGATATTTTTATAAGAAAATTGAAAACATACATTTTAAATTTTTTATTCTCTGACCAAGGGCTCGAACCCGGAACCTCGAGAAGTCAAGTCCAACGCTAGATCACTGGATCACAGAGGCGACAAAGTACCAAAAAAGTTACTCGTCAAGCCGAAGCAAAAGAATGATGACCATTCGCCGTTATGGCTTTAGTAATAATATATTCGGTTGTATTAATCCGATTGCTTCGTCGTACTGCTAATGATGACTAGGATTGCATTAAGATTTTCAGTTGGCGTATATTATTAAACTAGCGGCCCGCCCTGGCTTCGCACGGTTATAAAATATACATATAAAATTCAATCACTGTATCTATTAAAAAAAACCGCATCAAAATCCGTTGAATAAATTTAAAGATTTAAGCTTGCAAAGGGGCATAGAAACAGAGGAAGCGACTTTGTTTTATACTACGTAGTGAAGAAGCTATAATGGCTACTCCAAACAATACTTATTGGGGCAGAGCGCAGCACGAAGTTGAGGTTCGGTCTCCCGAGAGTCAGTCCGTGGTGCTGACAATAAAAATAATGCAGTCGGTTTGAATAATGATTTCTCGAGCTGCAAACTTTGCTTGCTCACAAAAATCCGATGGTTGTAAAAACCTCAAGCAACAATTCAGCTATTCAGAAAAAACAGATTTAAATATCCAGGTAGAAGCAGTCTGTGCTATGATGCGAACAAATAAAATAATGTTTACTTACTGATGGGAAACTGCCTATCTTGCCAGTTTTATCTGAAAAAGAATAACACAATATTGTTAAAAAGTAAATAAAAGTAAAATAAGTAAAGTTGTATTTTATGTGCGTGAAAAAAATAATAAATATTGAAACGTATTACGTAAACGTGAGAATGATCTCATTCTTTTACGATTTCTTATTCTTTATTGTATAATGTTAATAAAAACATACAATAAAATTATAATTTTGAAAAAAATACTGGTCCAGATTAAATGCCAAAACCGATCAAGGTGTAATTTGACTGGTATTAAATAACATATATAAAAACATAAGCCATTTTCATCCAGATCAGTTAATTGGCTCGAAAAGATCACAAATTTAAAATATAAAGTAATCCTCGCACAAAAGAATGTTCAAATAAAATGTTTCATTTCAAAGTCTAGAAATTAATTTACCCTGAAAAAGTAAAAAATTGGTTAATCTTCTCCCTTTCATCCCCCACAACTTTTAAACTGCTTAACTGATTTTCATCAATCATGTCTAAGAAAACTCGCACATAAGTTACCTTTACTACAAAAAAAAAACAATTGAAATCATTGCATCCATTCGGGAGTTGTGATGTCACAGATAGACACGTCAAATTTATAACACCCCTCTTTTTGGGTCGGGGGTTAAAAATATGTCAAAAAAATAATGTACAAATGGCGTTCTTAATGCGCAAAGCAGTCTCTGCTATACTAACAGACAGACAAGAACTTTTTATTAAAAAATAATAATAATTAAGCGCAGTAAAACTAGAAAAGCCGACTTCAATTATTACATTGGGTACTATGTAGCGATTTGATAATTCTTGTTTTTATATATTGCAAATGGCCCACATAAATTTCGTCTTGCTAATACTAATTACTAAATTTATTATAAATTATATTTCATTGTGTTAAGCTCGGTGTAGGTCGATAAATAAATAAATAAATATTTCTGGAAAAAAAATTAAAATTGAATCTAACCCCAAATTAAGCAAATTATATGCTTGTGTTATGGGTGTTAGTCAACGATACCAATACATAGAAATACTTATATAGATACCAGAATAAATTTAAAAGACACCCAGACCTGGAAATTCAGACATCCAAAATATGTCCATCACTCAAATACCTGCCCCGTCTCGAACCCGAGCCTTGCGGCTAGTCAGTGTAGTAAAGCGTGTACGCTAGCCACTCGACCAACGAGGAGGTCGATATAGGTTTGGATCTTCTACTAAAATGATTTATCCTAAGTAACAATGATCGGTTGGCAATACTTCGAGGCAGTATGCGTTGCGGGTTGCATAATGCCATGCTACTAAGCTACAAGTATTTAACTAAAGATTTATCTAAAAATTTGTATATTTGATTAGTATTTAATACCATTAAAATAATTGATCAAACTCGGTTCATTCATTTTATAAAAATATGTCGGTTTGTCCACAATTCACGTAGCAATGCCAAAACAAATAATGATGAAACTTGACCTGCAGATAAACAATAAGCCACAGTCAACTCAACAAATTCCCGAACAAAATGACCTAAAACGAGGGCAAAGCTGCGAATACAGCAAATTTGTAGTCTTTTTTAGTAAGTTAATTATCGCCTCTGTGGTCTAGCGGTCCGACTTCGGACTTGACTTTTTGAGGTCCCGGGTTCGATCCCCGTGTCAACAACAAACTTGGAAATGATTTTTTTCAATTTTCTAATAAAAATTACGTTGTCCGGGTTTGGATATGTGCCCGGTTGGCTATAAAATTGCCTCCTATCATCGTTTGGGACTCCAGATAGTTATGGATGCCCTGGTTGTGCCTTTGCCTACCCCTTCGACGATATGGGCGTGAATATACTTTTACTGAATACCATACTTTTGTTTGGTTCGCTATTTATTTATTAAAATAACTTAAAACCAACTCCGAACTTAAAGAACGGAAGTCACAACCTCCCAGAAAAGGTTAAAAAATGAATCAAATTTACATTTCTAGCTTTTGATGAAATCTCTTAGCTTAATTCCGCTTTAACAAGTTAATGGAGTCATAAATAGATTCTCCTTTATATTTATCATTTCAAGATGTAATACTTAGGAATGCAGATTAAACATGTTTCCAGGGTCACCAACAAAAATTTATTTCGATATATTCTCTTTTATGTCGTAAATAATGATTTCAGATCCATATTGTGTCTCATAAATATGAAGATTCGTTGAAAACAACAATATACTAGTATTCGTGTTAGCAACGATATATCCAGTGCTGAATAACGCGAACGGTATATTCATTCCAACAACGATATCTAATACTGGTTTTAGAACTAGTAGCTCGCCGGGCGAAAATTTTACAGTACCCTGCTTACCTTAAGTGCGTGCTAAGAAAAGAAACGAAGACAAGAAATGATATCTTATATATTATATAGATAATCTTATAGAGAGAGACAGACAGAGAAACATGAAAAAAATAAAAAATAATAAAACAAAATAAAAAAATAAAAAATAGAAAAAAAACAAACACGCGCAATCCGCAAAGCTTACAATAGCTTACTATAGCAAAAAGTATCGTGACAACTTTTCATAAGAATTTTTTCCGTCTAGCCTTCTTTCACAACGCGCAACAAGGAACTTCGTTCCAAAAAAAACTGTCCTCTAGCAATGATCGTCCGGGCGCCCTTTTTATAATCTGTGCCCTGCCGCGCCCTGCCTTAGGATGCTACTATTAATATCAAAATTATATAAATAACTGTCTGTATGTTTAAAATATTCCAGAAATAGAAATACTTTATGTTACGTTAGAAGATTATACAACTAAAAGTGCTTTTAGAAATATGCCGTCATGTTTCTAAAAAAATTATTCTGAATCATAACTTAGCCCACTCACAGATTTTAGGGTTTCGTTGCCAAATATAGTATAACCCATGTTGATTCAATTTGTCTGTCTATCTATTCGTCTGTATGCCACAATCAGTTTATTCCTAAACAATTAGGTATATGGCTGGAACTTAGTAGGTGGCATACATGTTAGGTACATATACTAGTTTCAGCTATGTACCTAATTGTGTTAACAGCGTTACGATTTTTAAACAAAAAAAGTAAATTCACATCTATATTCCCAAACAGGCAGGTACAAGTGCAAACCAAAGAACTAGAACTAGAGCCGAAGACACTAAGTTCCATAATATGATAGTGGCAAACCCATCGCTAACCAATTTATCCAATTCCAGGCATTATTTTTACTTTTTATAACGGAAAATATTTGAGGTAATTGAAATTATTTGTATGTATTGAAAAATGTAAAAATAGTGTAAATTAAATAATAGGAATTAAATAATAATATAATAGGAAACTGAAAATATAACGCGTTATCACTGTACTATGGAGTTTTAAAAAAATTTGAATGCTAATAAATACTTTATTTATGCAAATATTTTGTTTGGAAAACTTAATTTATTAAGTTACTTTTCGTGCCAATTAAGATAATAAGGAAAATCTGTTATTACAATGACAACAATAACAACAACAACAACATATCTTCACGCCAAGTCCCTTACGGGGGTAGGCAGCGAGTATCGAGTGCTCACGATCCCGACAAACCCTTATTTAACCTGTAATTAGCCTTAATATTTAAGTGAAACTAATTGTATACATATTAATGTAAAGTTTATACAACGGTTATCTCAATTAATAAAATAAAAATGTTTCTAGAAGTCAATCGTTTGAATGATAGAATCTTCTAAAGATAAAAGATGTGACCGTTCGTACTTGTAAATCAAGAAAGTGAAGAATTGAAGTTTTTTTTAAATGATTTTTTTTAAATGTGTTTTTTTTATGACATTAAGTTTGTCAAATACTATTTTTTTAAGATATTGGAAAGCAAACAAGCAGACGGATTTCCTGATGGTAAGAAATTCCCACCGCCTAGAGACACCAAAGGTGGTAATGGTGCGTTGCTCACCTGAGGCCCGGATGTTAGGCCTCGAGCAAAAGTAACTTTACCGGCAACCTTATCCTTCGAACCAGAACGCGTAATGATGTTATGGCGGCAGGAATAGATAAGGCGGTGGTACCAATCCGGGCGAGTCGCTGCGACTCTACCACCTAGTCAGATGTCACGGTGCTAGTGACGGTAAGCCCAAGCTCGCCTTTTACGAGCTACCTGGCAGGAAGGCAGATGTTTTATTCTGCAAAGGAGCCCTGACCAACACGGGGAACACTTGAACGTGAAAAAGCTTAGAATAGGCACAAATTACGCTAAGCGACTAGACCCGATTTACTAAAAAATTCACGCATGTCAATCAAAATTAAAACGCCTTAAAATTAAAATATAAAGCGCTGAGCGAAGCTGAAAAAATTATTACGACGTAAGGCGAAATAGTTATTACTGCTGGTTTTAATGTATGACTCTTCAACAGGTACGTCATCATACCCACCACTGTACCACCACTACTAAAACTTCTGATATGTAAGCGTATGTCATCAGGATCTGCATGTCGTTGTTTGTCTTCATATCACTACATAGTATAAAACAAAGTCGCTTCCTCTGTCTCTATGTCCCTTTGTATTCGTAAATATTTAAAACAACACAACGGATTGTGATGCGGTTTTTTTAATAGATAAAGTGATTGAAGAGGAAGATTTATATGTACACTAGCTGCTACCTGCGGCTTCGCCCGCGTTTTCACAGAAACCCGGTGTGCGATCGGGATTAAAAATAGCCTATATGTTAATCCAGGTCACAATCTATCTGTCTTCCAAATTTCAGACAAATCCGTTCAGCCATTCGAGCGTGAAAGAGTAACAAATATCCATACATCCATACTTA
>NJDC01001575.1:115312-133069 GCA_002245475.1 Calephelis virginiensis
CATAGTTATCATGGATTGGGGGAGTGCGCTGATTGGCTCTTCTGGCTGACTAAGTATGGGTCCTTAACATGACTGGACTAATATGATATTTCCAAATTGTTCCATATGTTTTTTTTTTTTATTAGAAAGATAAATTATGTGTTACAAAATTCCACCTATGCGATGCGGCCCGGCCTGTCTTAGTGCTCTTTGCAATGCGATGCGTCAAAACACAATACATTTCGCAACGACCAAATCTGCGCTATCCTTTATTCTCCACCCTCCAATCTAGCATTTAGCGTCCTGGATTTCTCTCCTAATTTAGGTATGTTGATAACCTTAAGCACTAAACGCACAAGATGTTTTTTTTTTGTCTAAAACCAAATTATACATATATTTATATCCAAATGTAATTCCTGCCGAGACTATTATAATTAACATTGACCCATGAATTAGAGGAACATGTTTTATATTCATAATAAAAAATATTGAAAAGGATGTTAGTTCACAAACAGCTTTTTAATGAGCATACTGACCTTACCAGTTTCTTGTTATATGCCGAATTAATTCAAATGCTAAATATAGGTTTTATTTCACCGCCTGGTTTCGTACAACCATACTTATTTGCGCTGCCATAAATACTATGCCGGCATGCTCGTCATTATCAGGTTTCGGTTAAGAAACTTTGATAAGTTGATAGAGTTAATTACACTTAGGGCTACTTGCATGTTTCTTGGGTTAAATATTAATCTTTGACTTATCTTTGAACTAGGGTTAAGTTACTTCATATTTGACATTTTTACTCATTATTAAATTAAACAAATGAACTTGCAAGCTGCCCTTAAGCCTACAAATCTTTGGTTGGCAACGCACCGTTATCATAAGTTACCAGATTCATTTCGATTAGTCACGAAAGGATACTAAGGAAACATGAATGAAGCATTACAGCTCGTAAGGCAAATGCTTAAACCAATGGACGCCTTGGTGTGGCTTTGATAAGTACCTAGTATAGACCACCATCCTCCTTATCTGGTAGCGCGTAGGAGACCAACATAGGTTAAATAATATGTGAATATAGATTAGACCATTAGTGATAGAGTGCTAGGCATCAGCTAGTCCAAGTAGAAATCCACCACTTTGCTACTGCAATGACAGTATTTATAGGAGCCTATTTACTTCCACATCATCCTACACACTCCGGTGTCTATAATTTTGATGATCTCTATAGGGAACGGTAGACTCTTACCGTCAGGAAAGCTGTATACTTATTTTACGATTTATTCCACTAAAATATCTCTGGATACCTCGACAAATTGCACGAGCTGATCTAACGGCAAAATAAGGAAATAACATGCTGTTGTTATGATATTAGTCAACGCTACTCATACACAGAAATACTTCTTTAATAATACCTACTGTTGAATGTAATAAACACCTAGAATCCAGATCCAGACAAGAAATCCAAATATCGTCATTTATTACACACAAAAAACATCCATCGAGAATAGAAAACGGATGACGCGGTCGAGCGGCGGTGAGAGGCTATCAACTTAAAAAAATCGAGTTCTAGCTACCATAACCAGCAGTCAAAAAAGGTTGGAGGTTATATGACCAGTTCCCGTATATTTTTACCTATTATATTATATCTCAGACATTTGTGAACACATTTCATTTTTTTTATTTAGAAGTACCTTTCTGAGGTGATCCATTGCTACCGAGTTTGGGAAAATATATTTTTTTTGCGTAAATTTAGACATCAATGTAATGGAAACAAAGTTGGTTTCTTGCAGTTATATTATGCTCAAATTAGACATGTTCCATAAAGTAAGTTAAAGTTTTTTTTATTTATGTTATAGGAAGGCAAACAAGCAAACGGATTTCCTGATAGTAAGAAATTCACGCCGTCATGTTAGGCCTCGAGCAAAAGTAAGTTTACCGGCTACCTTACCCTCCGAACCGGATCACGTCATGACGTTATGGCGGCAGGAATAGGTAAGGAAGAGTTTAGAAACAACATATTAGTCATACGAAAAAAATGAGTCCCACTAGAACGACACAATATTTAAATCAGTCACGTTATCGAAAGGATATTCGTTGGTCTTAATGTTATAAAGCGTTTGTTTAAAAAATAAAATTTTTTGTTTATCATAGATATATTGCGGAATTTGATGATTCAACCGGTCAGACAATTTTAATGTTATTGACCTTTCCCAAAATGGAAGATACAACTCAGCATATTGAAGAACGGATTTGATGTTGTTTGTTCGGATTGCGTTTTTTTTTCTGCGATACTGGTGATACATTTTGTGATTCAATTTTGTCATCGATAACTTTAATAAAGTCCGAAACTCAAACATTAAAGATACTCGCATTAAATACTAGTTGCTAACGACTAATAATTGAAATTTGTGTAATGGATATAATTAAAACAATAGGTAATGGATAGCGCACATTGATAGCAATTTTAAGATGTTTTGTCTCTCTGCCTGTCTGTATTCCGACTGCAGTTCACGTGGACTCTACAGAGCTAATCGCAATACTATACATGTATATACTACTAATTAATATCTATATAATAATAAGTGATGCCAGAACTTTGGACTCTTTTTTACGAAAATTGCGCAAACGCAGAAGCATAAAATTTCGCACACTTATAGTTTATGTGTAGGAGACGTGCAGAACGGTAATATTTTTCAATAATAATGCTTATAAAATACATTAAAACAATAAATAAAACATTAGTCACACTACCATGCATTTGACACACACAAACAAATATTTTGATGATAACGATAAAAGATCACAGATGGCGCACTAAAAAGTTTGGAAACAAAGTATTTAAAAATGAAGATGGCGTTCTTATCAACAAGATATTAAAATTTATAATTATCGAATTTCGACCAACGGGCGACGACTAGTACTAATAGATATGCTACTAAAGAAGCTCCCGAGGTAGAAAAGTAAAAGTCAAAATGTGAAATATTTTGTTTTGGGCTAGGTATGTGTTTGTGTGCTATAAATTTTAGATGTATTAACAATCAGTATTCAATGACCAAATAACTTGAAATACGGAATGTAGAAAAACATATGAATGTACAGGTGTTCTTCCAAATTCCAACTATATTAATATTATTATGAATGCGAGAGATTGTCGATTAACGGCCAATGTTAATAATCAATTCTGATCCAAAACTTGTTGTCCAAGATCGATATTTTGATCCATTTTTATGTTATCGCTTGCCAATAACATATCTGTGGACAGGATATATATGGCAATTAGGTATAGGATAGGCCGGCGGATACGCAGCTATCTAGATTGCTTGAAATCCATCTTTAGAGAAATATTATTAACATTGGCCGTATGTCTATTCTGTTGTATATCTGTTTAGTAATTTAAATGATTGCGTACAGTCGTAAACAAAGTCATAGGACAACTAGTTTCTAATAAATAAGTACCTAAATGTACAAATCTGTACAAAATAGATAATGTGGAGGAAGTCAGAAAGGTCTCACAAGGATCGTGAGATTTGACACTTGATACCCTCTGTCTACCCCGTAAGGGACTTGGCGTTAAGATATTTATATATATATATATGTGTATTATTTTGTGTAAGGGTCAATGACCGACTGTTTGTGTATTACTTAGACACATAAATAAATATTTAAAAAGGTAGTACGAGTATAATAAAAGAGCCAGCTCTTTGTTATGACGACACACTTAAGGGCTACACACGCCCTAGGCTAAGTTTAAGGGTGTGTTTAAACAGACACGTCTGGTTTTTATTGGGTTAAGTTTTCGGGCCTTTATTCTTACTCATTCATTCATTCGACATTCTTTACGTTTTTGTTTTTATATATTTCTTTTTTACGACATTTGCCTTGGCTACTTTATACGGAATCAAAAGGCCAAGAAGCAAAGGGTTTTTTGATTGTCAGAAATAAGAGTCAATCTAAAAAAACACTAGTGCGTTAATAAGGTTAGAATCTCAAGCTTCTAGGGAAAGCAATAGCAAATATTGAAGTCATAATGTCAGTTAAAGGGCAGAAAGTGGAACCAAGCATTTTACCACCTATCCTAATAATTAGTGGAAAAACCCATTGTTTGGTGGTCTTTCCTATTTCTGCTGCTATAACATCAGAAATCGTCTTTGTCGTGTTCATACTGGAGGGTTATGCATACCAGGTTTAAGGTTCAGGTCATAAAAAGGGCGGTACCACTAATATTAATGTTTTCTTCTGGAATCAATTGGCTCTTACCGCCATAAGGTGGTTTCTAAATCATTAACATCTTTAGTGTCCACAAACGACACTTTTCTTACCATCTGGAAATGCGTCTGGTTATTTGTCTGTATAAAACAATAGACGCTGAAAATTTTGTGGACAAACAGAATTAGAAGTCTTAAATGAAAAATTATCTACTGTGGATGGTTGAAGGTACCCGGAGAGACCAAAGTTGACATTCCACGATCAGATCACTCGGATATTATCCGAGGATGGTGTCAAGAGTCTCCGAAACTGGCGTGTTTTGTATTAAAAGGGTAATGAATGTGATGGAAGCTAGAAAGGTTTGTCAGGATCGTGAGATTTGGCACTCGATAGTCTAGTCGATAATCGATACTCTCTACCTACCCCGTAAGGGACTTGGCGTGAAGATATGTATGCATGTATTATCTACTCAACGAGAAAGTTTCCTTTCTGACAAAATCAATACATTACCATATATGGACAACATACTCTATTGCTATTTTTCAGACTTATATTTCAAATTTATATTTTTAAGTGAAGAAACACTTGTACTGTTTTACGTATCACTACATAGTATGAAACTAAGTCGCGTTCTCTGTCCCTATGTCCCTTTGTATGCTTTAAATCTTTCAAACTACGCAACGGATTTTGATGAGAGTTTTTTAATAGATAAGGTGTTTAAAGAGGAAATGTGAAGCCAGGACGGGCCGCTTGTCACTTATAATTTCTTATTTTATAAATAGCCTACCGGTTTTGCTTATGACAGTATCATCAGGGCTAGAACTTAAACTACTAAACAAAATCTACCTTACTTTAGCCCTGATGATGCTGTCATAAGCGAAACCGGTAGGCTATTTACAAAATGATAAATTATAAGTGATACCTAAAACAGTACAAGTGTTTCCTCATTTAAAAATATGAATATTTGGAAGTTTTACCAAGCGGCGACGATGGAAAATATCAAATAAATTATATTTTAAATACATTTTAGTTGTACACTGCATCTCCTGTACCCTTAACGTTCTAAGGTTTTGTGGTATCGTTTACCTTCAGGTAATCGTTGGTGCCCTGGTTGCACAGCCAACAAGCGTTTAGATAAATACTTACTTAGGTATATACTATAATGGTACAAATTCACAAATCCATCTATCTGTTATGCCAACATAGCAAAACTGATTTCAAAGAAATTATCGTAGGATAAGAAGCAGATATACAATGCGATTGTGGATGACTGTAGGTACCTGGGGAGACCAAGGCTGACGTTTCACGATCAGATCAATCGGATATTATCCGAGGGTGGTGTCAAGAGTCTCCGAAACCGGCTAGTTTGTATGAAAAGGGTTATGAATGTGAAAAATGTGAAGGAAGCAAGACAGGTTTGTCAGGATCGTGAGGTCTGGCACTCGATACTCTCTGCCTACCCCGTAAGGGACTTGGCGTGAAGATATGTATGCATGTTATCGTAGGACCCAAGATCATATACGTACAGGCCGGTTTTTAAATACATAAGCCGATTTTTATGCATGCAGCTTCCAAAAGACAGAACTCCTTATAAAACAGGAAAACCCACGGAAACCAGCTAGTGTTTTCCTAAGATTGATACTACATTAATTCATAGTACCTAATAAAATTAGCTGCATCAGTTTTGAAACCAAAGGACTCTCCTGAAATAAGTCTCAGGACTCCTTTAACTGTCTAATAAAAGTCAAGGAGAAAATATTTGCCACGTAGCTAAAACTAGGTCAGTCAAACGTCAGACCTGAATCAACACTATTTTCAATATCTAAACCTGCAACAGAACATATATTTTAACGTCAGTATACTCTGCAACCTTGTACCTCTTCAAAACCTCATTCGTTATTTTCAAGCTGTTCCTAGTTTTAAGTTGTCTCGTTCTAATTATTACCAGATCCTTTTTATTTTTCATTGGTTTAACAAGTAAATTATGATAACGTATGTGTTGCTGTATATTTTTATACACACATATATTCACGCGAAGTCCCTTACGGGGTTAGCAGAGAGTATCGAGTGTCAGAACTCACGATCCTGACAAACCTATCTGGCTTCCTTCACGTTTATTACCCTTTTTATACAAGCTTTTGACACCACCCTTGGATAATATCCGATGGATCTGATCGTGGAATATCAACATTGGTCTCCCCGGGTACCTACATCCATCCACATTCGCATTGTATATCTGCTTTGTCAATCTTTCATCTGTGCTTCGTTCCACATGACCGAACCAGCGGAGCATGCAATTTTACATTTTAACACCAACACTTTCTTTCAATTCCACTCTTTCTCGGATTTCACTGTTATAAATGCGATCAGCGAGCGTTACACCACAGATTTTTCGTAGCGCTCTCTTTTATCTTACTTTCATACTTTTTCTGACATACCCAAATCTCGCTTCCATACAAAAACGTTAAGATAAGTACAGAACTATGCAAAACGAGTCGAGGTTTTAGACTCAAAACCTCGCTTTGAAATAGCTTATTCAACTCTCCTTTCACACTATTCCCTGCACACACTCTACTCTCTACATCCGCGGTGTACGTTCCATCCTTGCTAAAAGCGCAGCCAAAATATACGATTTCATTCACTTGCTCCAACACTACATCATCAACTAAAACTCTTACATCCTTTCTAGCTTTGTCTCTTTCAAACACTATAGCTTTGATTTTAGTCGTATTCAAATGTAAACCCCTCTCTTTACAATCATCTTCCATAACTGTGACCAGTGTCTGCAGCTCAGATGGTGTAGAGCCCAAAAGTACACCATCATATCATCTGCATAAAGCAGGCAGTTCATCACTTGATCACCCATACGCATTCCGACATTCATAGACCTTAACCTTTGACATTTGTTTCAATACAAAATAAACAAGCGTGCCGACAACAAACAGCTCTGCTTGACTCCATCGTTGACACCAAACCAAGTCGATATGTTGCCGTCCACTCTCACACATGCTTTACAGTCTAAATACATAGACTGCACAGTATGCAACAAGGACCCGTCTATCCCACAATCTGGCAAAATGTCCCAAAGTTCCTTACGTACAACCCTGTCAAACGCTTTTTCGAGATCCACAAAACCGCAGAAAACCCTCTGACCCACAGCCAGATGCTTCTCTACAATGTTGCGGAGCGAAAACACTTGATCCGTACATTCTCAGATTCATGATTCTCTTCTAGACCTGAAACCGCCTTGAGCCTCCCACAATGTTCCATCGGACATCCCTTGCATCCTCCTTTCAACTATTTTTCCTTACACTTTTGATGCTTAACTGATCGAACTAATAGACTTGTAACTGGTATATTGTAGCGTATATTTTTATCCGACTGTAAACATGAGTTATGTTTTTCGAAAGTATCTTATTTTGTGTGTATATAAGTACTTATTATAGTAGGTAAAAAAAAGTATCTTCACGCCCATATCCCCGAAGAGGTATGCAGAGGTACAACCAAGGCACCCACGACTAGCCGAAGACACTAAGTCCCACAATGTGATAGGTGGCAAGCCTACCGCCAACCGGGCACATTTCCAATCCTGACCGAATTTTTTTTATTAGAAAATTGGAAAAATCCAATTTTCTTTGTGTTGGCCGACCCGGGATTCGAACCCAGGACCTCATGCAGTCAAGTCCAACACCCGGACCGCTAGACCACTGAGTATATAGTATATAGTAGATATAGTAGGTAGATATGTAATAGATCGGCGAAAAAGTCTTTTTCTAGTAAAAAGTTTTGAGACATTTTTTTTGTATTGTTTATACCTCGCTGGTTTCAAATTAAGAAGTAAAAACAGTCAAAGACTACAAAACTAAAACAGTTTCCTGTTACTTTTCGTTCATGTCTATGTTTATGTGTATATTAACGTGCAGTTCTCTTACTAGTCTATGGGTATATTATACTCTTTGGTTTATGTTTTGACCGCCAAAATAGGTAAATTAACACAAAAGTACGACTTAAACAGAAAACTAGTTTAATTTTGACCCACAAGTATGAAAAAGACTTACAGAAGAAAACTTTGTTCACACAGACCATGGAAGTGTAATTGTGCATGACAACAGTTTTTAAATAATCACCCATCCACCCATCATTAATTATCACGTCCTGTATAGGTACATTATTATAAGTACTCTTTGCATTCACCGGATAGCAATGGCAGCGATACTGAAAGATCTGGCGGAAGAAACTCGACGGGCTTGGCTTTTTTCAAAATTAATCATAACAATATAAATGAAAAAAAATATACACATTCAATACTATTCTACGTATAGCTAAGCCTAGAGAGCAAATTTTTATAAGAAAATTGAAACGACTTCAAAAATACGAACTCAATAGTAAAAAATAATATTTTTCCAATCACATTACAAATTGCAGTGCGAGATTGAAAAGGTTATTCCCAAGAATATTCGTCTTGCAAATACTCCGAGATTCGTTACAGTCTTGCTTATATACTTTAATATTTTTTAAACTAATTTAAAGGTAAATAGGACTATTTGATGTCCGTAACTGGTGACAAAAAGTGGATAGGAAAGTACAAAAACTTTGTGGTCAAAGGACGGTCAAAAGCTGCACAGATTGTCGTGAAACGTGGGCTTACACGCATGGTATTGTTGGTATATATTTATTATTTGGTTCAGAAGGGCATCATCTACTTAAGGGTAGATTCAGGCAAGAAAAATCGGTCAGAATTGATCCATAGAAAATTTATGGTCTGTACTTAAATTTTGATTAGATAAAAAAGATTTGGTAAAAAATGTAACACAATATTCTTAATGGTAACAGTTTTAATTTGTAATACAATATTATAAAATAACGATGAGATTTTTTATTAGGTTGCTACTAAATGCGCAGCTTGTAATCTGATTTATTGGACGTTCAAGCATTATTTACAGAATACGGTAGCGTAAACATGACGAAAATTCGGTGTTTGCCAGCATTGGGTGAAATCTACTGACAAATTCGGTAAAATACAGTTCTTCCAGAAACGTAATTTAAACGCAGTGATACTGCAAGAAATAAACTCCAATTTCTTTACTAAGTTTTCCCCGTGTTGGTCCGGACTCCTTTTGCAGAATAGACCATCTGCCTTCCTGCCGAGCAGCTCGTGAAAGGCGAGCATAGTCTTACCGTCACTATTACCATGACATCTGACTAGGTGGTAGAGTTTCGCAACGACTTACCCGGATTGGTACCACCGCCTTACCTATTCCTGCCGCCATAACGTCATCACGTCTTCCGTTTCGGAGGGTAAGGTAGCCGGGAAACTTACTTTTGCTCGAGGCCTAATATCCCAGCCTCAGGTTGGCAACATACCATTACCACCTATGGTGTCTCTAGGCGGCGCAAACTTCTTACCATCAGGAAATCCGTCTATTTGTGTGCCTTCCAATATTGTAAAAAAAACTACGTCGCGATTTCATGACACATTTTCCTGAGACCACCTCAGATTTACAAACTACCTTTCGAAACAAGAACGATTAACTTTCTTCGTTTTAGCTAAATGACAGCGTAATTAACATATAAAATAAAAACATACATTCGAATTTATATCTTCATTTTGCGGAGTCAGTTAAAAACATGTAGGTTAAAAATAGATCTAAGTCAGAGGTTCCCAAACTTATTTCATGTAACGCCCACTATGAAAATCAGTTGTTTTGTAGCACCCCCCCCCCTCGTTTTTTTCTTGTCGATAACCTCAATAACATATTTGTTGCGCCTAGTTTAAAAAAAAACAATTTTTTCAAGATTTATACCGCCCCCCTCTAGGCTTCCAGCGCCCACAAGGGGGCGTTATCGCCCACTTTGGGAAAGGCTGATCTAAGTTAAAGCGATCTATACCATCAAGCATACCAGTAAGAGCCAGGTATGGACAGAAGGGGCAGCCGCCTCCCAAGAATAGAAGAATAGTTTTAAAATATTTTGTGAATAGCCGATTACAATATTTGACGAGTGGAGCTATTAGTAATTATTATATTTTGTTTTAATAATTAGCTATGAATAAAACAATACAGTCCCGCATTTTTTTATCTGCCCCTCTAAACAGAATTCTGGCTACGCCCTTGTACGGGGTTTACTTAAGCACGTAATACACATAAAATACTTATAAAGAAAAGCAACCAACCAACCAACATATTCTATCAACTTGTAGTGTGCAAATATTTTAATAGGTTTTAATTATATTAGTAATTTTAATTGTTTATTTACTACTTACACACTGTTTTTTGTATTATATTTGATATTTTCCATCGTTGGCGCTTGGTAAAACTTCCAAATATTCATATTTTTAAAGAAAGAAACACTTGTACTGTTTTACTTATCGCTTATAATTTATTACTTTGTAATTAGTAGCCTACCGGTTTCGCTTGTACAGCATCATCAGGGCTAAAACTTAAACTCCAAAACTTAAACTCAGCCCTTAGCCCTTTATTAATACAAACAATTTTTGGAATGTAAATTAATTTATCCCTATCTACCATAAACTACCACCGTTTTCAAACCTAGCCAGACAGGAAAAGAAACGGCAAAACAAACTCCCTGGCAACCAATCATATTAAAAATATTTTATTATTTATTCTTATCTGCAAGAAAACCTTTGACACTATAATGTGTTTTATTTAAAAGTAAGTTGAAAACCTTTTTTCGAATTGAATTTGAATAGAATTGAAAATGCACTAACTTGTTAGTCATGTCAATAAATTTCTTTGGATTTGTAGTTCAAGGAGGTCATAAATTGTCCAAACGCGAGACAGAGCAGACGTTTTGTTGCATGCAATAAAACAACATTTCTTCAAACAAAGAGCAAGGAGGTCTATATGCGAGAAGTTGATCGGTGTGTAGGGATGCCCGAAAAAGAAGATTCATTATTTCTATTGACATTCACACAAACACATCTTTGTATACTCATTAAGTAGTGGCGTGAAGTTTTGGCGCCATTAAGAGAAAATATGGTCGTAGTTTTTTCATAATTATTGAATTTCGTGTTTATATTGAGTACAATTAGTCAACTTTGGTGGCATTTTGTACAATTTTGTTCAGTGAAAGTGCACAAATGAAATAATCATGAAGAAATTAGCCTGTCCTGTGTTTCCTCGTTGCCGCCAAATCTCACTATATAAGCTTGAGTAATGAGGCCACCGCTTTACCCAAGATCCTGACATGACTTATTGACGATAATGACTCATTATAAGTATTGAATTCCGATTTTGGTCTAGCGCCTGTTTGGTCTAGCGGTTCAGTTGTTGGACTTGACTGCATGAGGTCCCGGGTTCGATTCCCGAGTCGGGCAACAAAAAAAATTCGGTTTTTCCAATTTTCTAATGAAAAAAAAATGTAGTTTGGGATTGGAAATATGCCCGGTTGGCGATAAGCTTGCCACCTATCACATTGTGGGACTTAGTGTCTTCGGCTAGTCGTGGGTGCCCTGTTTGTGCCTCTGCCTACCCCCTCGGGGATATGGGCGTGAAGATACACTTTATGCAAATTTCTACTTGAGTAATAGCAAAATACTAAAGTGAATGCCAAAACCTTAAGGAAGAAAGAAAAAGAAGTAGTGGCGTGCTTTTTCAGCTTTGGCGATTTCCATCCCGTGTTTTGATATCATGATAATCTAACAGAGATTACGAAAAATTATCTGCCATATTTCACATAAAATTAATTCGTCACATTAATAAATCCATTAAGTTAATATTTTATCATTCGCAAATCACATTTATGACATTTATTGCGTTACATTATAATGACTGCATTAATATTTATACAAGAAATCATGTAATTGCTTGTGCGACATTGGAATAGGATTAGGCAAATCGAATAAATCGCTGACTCAAGAAGTTAAATATTACGAAACAACCGTTTGACAAATGATTAATGATTAAATCCGGTACTTAGGAATCACTCAGCGTCAATCAAAAATAAGTTTTAATATCTTTAGGCTCGACTTTCTGTCTTTTATCAGATTAACTGTGACATGAATTATCTAAATGTCGAGGTGTTGAAACGGCAATCAATGAGATACCTAAATAGATAAATATCTACAAATGTGACATTTATTAAAATTTCGTTGTTATGTTAACTACTTAGTTTAGTGTTACAGCAGTTGGTACTTATCAAGTCCAATAATGTTTTAAGTAAGGTATATGTAACACTTTAGCCGAATATCGTTTATATTATTTTAAAGATTTTTATCGTTGCTTGGTTGGTTCGGTTTTAAACCTGACTGCATGAGGTTCAAGGTTCTCTTCCTGAGTCGGGGACCAAAAAGAAAATTTGTTTCTTTATTTTTCTTATAAAAACGTTGCCTAGGATTGCATAATTTGTGCTCGGTTGGCGATAGGATTGCCACTTATTACATTGTGGGACTAATGGCCAATGTTAATAATGTATCTCAATCTAATGGATTTCATGCAATCTAGATAGCTGCATATCCGGCGGCCTATCCCATACCTAATTGCCATATTTATCTTGTCCACAGATATGTTATTGGCAAGCGATAACATAAAAATGGATCAAAATATCAATCTTGGACAGCACGTTTTGGATTAGGATTGATTATTAATATTGGCCGTTAGTGTCTTGTACCTTGTAGTGACCTGGATGTACCTCTACCTAACTCTTTTGATTTATGGGCGTAAACATTATTTATAAAGATTTCCTTACCTTTTTTATAAATTACGCTCGCTCAAAAGTAGCTAAATACAACAAAACTTGTACACAATAATTTCACCAACGAATAGTGATTAAATCGGGTATATAACAATTGCTTAGCGTCAATCATACATAAGTTGAAATGCCTTTTAAGGCCGACTTTCTTTTTATATCAGATTCACTATAAAACGAGTTGAGACGTTGAAACAACAGTTTGAATTTGAAAGATAAATGACACTAACTAATTCAAAAAGGAGACTGTTCTATTCATAAAATCCAAAAAGAACGAGGATATATGATGTTTCGTTTATATACTAATAGTCCAGTAAAGTAAATGAAATTATGATCTGACCAGTTTTGGCGTTGGAGTAAAAATGTGTTCATTAATACTTAAATAACGATATTATGAAAGAAATTTTGATGTAAATTAAGGGGAAAGGGATGAAAAAAAAAGGGTTTAAAAATGTCTTTATTTAAAATAACTTAATAACGGTAGGAAATAGAAAAAAAGTTTCAAGTAAAAGTTGTAGAGAAAAAAAATTTACACAAAAAAGTTCTTCATTTTTTGTTATCTACTTTAGTTTAGCTGCAAAAAAAATTAAATTTGCTTTGTAATTAATTACAAAAACTTACCAGAATTATTAAACATATGTACTCGTAGTAGTGTTTATGTGATGCGCGCTCTGCGTGGTACAGGTTAAGTGAGCAATTCTTGTATTATATATATATATACATATAAAAGTGGAATCTCGGAATCGGCTCCAACGATTTTTATTTTCCATGAATTTTAGATTCCATGAAATTTAGTATAAAGGGGGAAACCCCCTATATACTATATACTAAATTGCAATAAATCGATCTAGCAAGGAATCATTTAAAAAAATCGGCTCCAACGATTTTTATTTTCCATGAATTTTAGATTCCATAAAATTTAGTATAAAGGGGGAAACCCCCTATATACTATATACTAAATTGCAATAAATCGATCTAGCAAGGAATTATTTAAAAAAATCGGCTCCAACGATTTTCATGAAATTTAGTATAAAGGGGGAAACCCCCTATATACTATATACTAAATTGCAGTAAATTGATCTAGCTAGGAATCATTTAAAAAAAATACCGGCCATCCAGATATTTTATAATAATATGCAACACACAATAACATATACTGAGTAGGTATATTATTACAAGTAATATAGTATTCACTTTACCTTATAATATACTCTTTTATATAATTTAAATCCCTGTCTTTTTATATAATATATATAATTTTTCGACTTCGCCGCTTCGAATATCTCCAAAACCGTGAATAAGACAAGAGGTTTTCACGCAGTTTAGGTATATTCAAGTAGCGTAGGCGATCAGCTGTTGACAATGCTCAGGGATATATTGGTCTGGACACATGCTGGAAGGAACGAGTTTATTTGCTTAATGTTTTATGAGCTTTTGCTACGTCTTGAAATTAAATTTGTCCCCCATATCCTCAAAGAGGTAGGCAAAGGCACAACCAAGGTACCCACGACCAGCCGAAGACACTAAGTCCCACAATGAGATAGGTGGCAAGCCTATCGCTAATCGGGTACATATACAATCACGTTTTTTTTTATTAGAAAATCCCAATTTTCTTTTTATTGAAATTAAAGTTTACTTGTGTTTTGTATACGAGTGTGTCTTCCGTACGTAGTGCTACCTATATTGTGACCGTAACCTTACTTATAGAATAAGTAAAGTAAAGAAATAATAAAAGCGGGTAAACTTACTCGAAAATTTTAATGCACCAGCCAGATTCATAATCCACATCCAAGTCTACCGGCTATTTCCCACCACGGAGTGCTACTGTAACAGCTCCTATCATCAGTTTTGTGTATGAAGATAACATACTTATCGACATTATAGGTATTTATGTCACAATTAAGAGCAGTAAAACTGCAAAAACCGACTTCAACTATTTCATTGGTTACCACGTCGCAGTTTGATAATTCTTTTTTCGAAAGATAGAAAATGGTTCCGAAATGGTCCTACATAAATTTATCAACATCCTACTAGTAATTTTTAAGTAACACTTGAGCGACCTTATCAATGATGAGGTCGTCAAGATAAGTGACAATTTTATCCATTATTAAGTACAAGTCAAAAACGAGTCGGATCATGACAACATTAATATGAGACCACATCGGATTCATGACCCATACTTCGAAAAGAAACCATTAAAAACGGTTGACTATTGACAGAGTAATCGCGTAACAAACAGACAAAAGAAACACGGTTGAATTTAAAACTTCTTCCATTTTGCAAACGATTAAAAAACATCATATCAAGCAAGTAAATCTTAATGATAATAATTTTATTTAAGGCAATTAAACCCACTATGAGCTAAATTTCGTCAAGTATTGTATTTCCCTTCATGTTTATTTTGGCAAGGTTGATGAAAAACAAATAATACGAAATTCCTTTTGAAATTAACGTAGATAATTACTGTGAGCTTTCACGATCAGGGCCGTCTTATGGCATGTTAGAATTTAGGGCCTCAGCTTTGATCACAAATGCAAACGTAGTACATTTTTACTACCAACTTCATGTTTTAATCATGTTCTAAGATTGAATTGCATGTTTTAAAAAATATACTCTAACATTGGCCGTGGTAATATAATATGTTCCCATGCATCGGCAATCACTCTTGAATGGTTCAATTATGTTTTATAACTTATATTACTTTATGCATGACATTTTTCTTCTTAATTTTTCGTTAATTTTGATCTTAAATAGTAACAGGGCACTAATTCATCTGTATCTTTTTTAAATAGGTACCGAAATTATTTAGATAAATCGTGTTAATCGCACAAAAACTACAAAAAAAGCTACACCAACTTAATTACTAAGCTACGATTAGATAATTCCTGTTTTCGAAAAGCAGATCATGATTAAAAGTGAGTCACTCATAAATTTTATCAAGATCAGATTGATGGTTTGTGTGTTATATGACATCTTCGTAGATGAACTCGTCAAAGTACACAAAAGTATATAATTAGGTATAATTCAAAGGAAATCGTATTAGTTTTTTGAAATTCTGTAGCGCCAAAATTGTTAGATACCTATATCATGCGACTATTTCTCCAATGATTGACCTTATGTTTATTTTTTTGTTGTCATAAAAACACGAGCCCAAAAAATATGAAAAATTTAGGAAAAAATGATGTAAGTTTTGGATTATAATGATAGGTAATTTAATGATATAGTATGTTTTGTATTCAAAATGTTGTGGGCAATTTTTGTTACCTAGGTATCCATTTTGTGTAAAAACTTGAGCTATTTCTCTAGAGCAAATACATTTATTGTTTTGGGGCCCTAAGACGTCGGGGCTTGGACTTAAATGCCCATGTATTAAAGACGGCACTGTTCACAATGTTAATGATATTAGGCTTGTTTTGTTTTTATTTTTTTTTATTTTCTTAGGCTTATAGCTTTATTAAAAAAAATACTACATTACGTTGCTTTTAGTAAATAACGCATTTTTAACCTACAAATTTTTTTACCTACCTACTGCTGACAAAAAATCTTAGTTTATTAGGTATTGTTTGTACTACACACATGTATCCTCATGCTTTATCACCGAAGAGCTAGAGGACCTATTATAGTCGAACATACTCAGTCCCATATAACAAGTGCCACACTTAACCATTGTTATTTTATTAGTTATTAAAAAAATGTGATGGTACCACTGGTGTTAGAGTGTCGTGCTGCAACCCTTACGGGTAGATATACTTATTCCTGTCGTCACAATGACAGTGTCTGTTCTAGTTCGGAGAATGAGGAATGAATATATTACAAAAAATAAAAAGTTAAAAATCATTGAAATGGATGGCAACATATCGACTTGGTTTGATGTTAATATTGGCCTCAAGCAGGGTTGTGTGTTGTCAGCACGCTTGTTTATCTTATATTTGGACAAATGTCTTCAAAGGTTAAGATCATTGAATGTGGGAATGCGTATGGGTGACTAAGTGGTGAACTGCCTGCTTTATGCAGATGATGCTGTACTTTTGGGCTCTACACCATCTGAGCTGCAAACACTGGTCACAGTTATGGAAGGAGATTATAAAGAAAGGGGCTAACATTTGAATGCGATGAAAACCAAAATAATGGTGTTTGAAAGAGACGTAGCCAGAACGGATGTAAGAGTTTTGGTTGATGATGTAGTGCTGGAACAAGTGAATGAAATTGTATATCTTGGTTGTCCTTTTAGCAGAGATGGAAGGTACACCGCGGCTGTAGAGAGGAGAGTGAGTGCAGGGAATAGTGTGAATGGAGCGTTGGGTAAGCTATTCCAAAGCGAGGTTTTAAATCAACAAGCTAGACTCGCTTTGCATAATTCTGTGCTTATTCCAACGTTATTGTATGGAAGCGAGAGTTGAGTATGTCAGAAAGAGCATGAAAGTAGGTTAAATGCGGTCGAAATAAGAGCACTACGGAAAATCTGTTTTGTAACGCTCGCTGACCGCATTCGTAACAGTGAGATCCGAGAAAGAGTGGAATTGAAAGAAAGTGTTGGTGTTAAAATGCGAAAGGGCGTGCTCCGCTGGTTCGGTCATGTGGAAAGAATGAATGAATGACAGATGAAAGATTGACAAAGCAGATATACAATGCGAATGTGGATGGATGTAGGTACCCGGGGAGACCAAGGCTGACATTTCACAATCAGGTCAATCGGATATTATGCGAGGGCGGCGTCAAGAGTCTCCGAAACCGGCGTGTTTGTATGACAAGGGTTATGAATGTGAAGGAAGCAAGACAGGTTTGTCAGGATCGTGAGGTCTGGCACTCGGTACTCTCTGCCTATTCCGTAAGGGACTTAGCGTGAAGATATGTATGTATGTATGT
>NJDC01001575.1:133122-154220 GCA_002245475.1 Calephelis virginiensis
ACATTTAATATAATTAAGTATCTTATAAACTCAGATGTGGTAGTGGTGGTACCTACCATTCAAGAGACGTCTGTTTATACTTTATTTTCTCTCATTTCGCAAGTATTAAAGATTTGGCAGAATCATTTAGCCTCATCGAGACACGCAAACGAACACTTAAACACGTTCAGTAATGGTACTTAAAATGTGAATGGTAACTATCATGTTATGTATAATAGAGGTGTGCGCAAACTACTGACCCGCCAATTATTTTTTTCATATACATAAATAAATAAATAAATATCCCTGGACAAGTTACACAAATTGAATCTAACCCCAAAGTAAGCAAATTATATGCTTGTGTTATGGGTGTTAGTCAACGATTCTAATACATAGAAATACTTAAATAGATACCAGAATAAATTTAATAAACACCCATACATATATAGTACATACATAATAGTAGATATATAATAGTAAAGAGCAAATTGCTTGCTGATTTCTATAAAAAACACGCAAGTTGCAATTCATACTTTTTTATCATCACCCGACATGATTATTGGTATCACCACTTTATTTAAAAAAAATAGTGATAAAAACTTTATTTTTTCTTATGCTTTAACATAAGTGTAACACAAGAGACTTGAGATTCCAGCATGACACAGGCAACACGCCATTATATCTTTAATGACTAGAGACGCACATACAGTGAAAAATATCTCGTGTATCATAAGTATTATCAGGTATTATTAACGCAGCAGAGAATGCACTGTATATGCTTAATATGTTTAGTATGCAGGTGACTAATATTTTTTACCCGTAATCTATACAAATAAACATTCATTTACTAATTCCGCGAAACTCGTTTAATTGTTTGGCGGGAAATCTTCTAAGCAACACGTCTACGTGACGGGTTTCATCACGTAGACGTGTTACCCAAATAGCAGAATACAAGGTGTATTCTACTGTCTGTGTAAAAACAATAAAAACAAAAAAAATATGAAATATCTAATATGAAATAAGTCTATAAACTAACTAAACTAACTCGTTTAATTATTTGGCGGGAAATCTTCCAAGTAACACGTCTACGTGACGAAACCCACGAATGTATCTTACCACCAACCACCACAACGAGACCACGAGTAGTTGAGCCCGACAAACAATTTAACTTTTCACGTCCTTCTCCAACTTCTTAGATCAGTTCTTCGACAAAGTTAGGACATGGAAAGTTCATTTGGATCGATTCGTGGTCTCATCACGAGTAGTAAAAACAATTATAAACCCTATGACATCCAGTACTCAGAAGATTTCTCGCCATAGCAACTAAACACAGATTCCACAGAAGTTGCAAAATAACTGCTTTTGTTATAAGGGATTTCTGCAAAGTAACGTCTGATTCGAAAAAACAATGCTTTGTTTTCCATCTGTAATACAAAAACAACTGCGGAGTTCGTTGTTAATAAGGAAATCGAGACAACCTGCTCCTCGCTGAAGTGTATGCGCGCTAATAACTATTCTGATATTAATTACCTCACTCACTCACCCTTCTCCAGACATATCATTGAACACGCACTTAACACACGTGCACTAACACCGACAGTGGTGTGACTTTATTGAATACATTAATGTTAACACCGCAGTTAGTAAAAACTATCAAAACTTACAATTGTTTATAAGTAGGCCTGGACGTAGTCGAATTTATATTAAATGTGGAAGCCAAAAAAAGTTCCCTACCTCGAAAAGAAAAAGCGGAATCTGTTCCTACGTCCGTATGTTAAAACCCATTATCTGAGGAACTTGAACAGATACTAAGCTGAAGTTGTACTTAAGTGTACTATCCTTCTCAGCTATGATAAAAAATTACTTGTAAGATGCTATAAAAAGATACAGCCGTTTCTAGAACTTTTACTTACAGTGATGGTCATATAATATAGAACGACTTTTCAAGAACAAGCGTTTCTCAAACTTACATCCTATTAATATTATAAATGCGAAAGTTTGTAAGTATGGATGTATGGATGTTTGTTACTCTTTCACGCTCGAATGGCTGAACGGATTTGTCTGAAATTTGGAAGACAGATAGATTGTGACCTGGATTAATATATAGGCTATTTTTAATCCCGATCGCACACCGGGTTTCTGTGAAAACGCGGGCGAAGCCGCAGGTAGCAGCTAGTTAATAATAATTTAAGTACGTGTTTTAACACCTCTTTCGGTATCGCAAAACTGATCCAGACTATCGTTGCGCACAGTTATCATATTGTTATTATAATATGTGGATATCTTTTTACATTACACCTTAACATATTATTGGGAACTTACTGGCTGGTCACATAATTAATAACATTGGGTAGTTTATTTTTTAATCAAATTTAAATATAGAACACTTTGTAACTAGGCCAAAATTTGCGTACTTTTTCGCCATTTTGAACTGAATGTCAAGAAGTTGATTGTTTTATATAAAATAAAGAAAAATAAAAGTGGTGAATCTACAAGGGAAATGATCATAAAATTTTGTGATAAAAACTGGTCATATAAAAAGGTAGCCAATCATCTCTAGTGCTGAAAATTGATGATATACCACACTGTGAAACATTTATAGACGTGTCAAACAATTTCGAATATTCCATGAGTATCTAAATAGAGAAAGTTGTCTCGGCGAGATGACCGAAATATCGCGAGTTTGTCAAAACAATACCTTTTAACGGGTCTAGCGAGTGGAGAAAAGAATATTTTAGCGAAAACAACACGACCGTCACTAAGTAATTGGCTTCTTCACTATCATTATTTAAATAATGGTTTATTAACCGACTCTACAAAAGAGGTGGAGGATTTCGACTATGTTCTTATGTTATTCGATTGTTCCTTAATTTCTGCAATTTTTTTTATCTAAAAAGCGAATTTATGAGGTAGTGCCGTTGTCTCCAAGACTAGATCCCTGGACTGGATTATGGGATCCTAGTGAAATTAAGAATAACACGTTAATTATTTAGATGACATAACTATTAACTAAATAAGTTACATTATACATAGGCCACAACAATGTTGAAATCGAAGTCGTTTTTGTGCAGTTCTACTGCTTTAATTATTTGAAGCAGAAGTGCGGAAAGCTTTATTTAAGTCTAATACTTCATCAAAACGAAACAAAGTTTCGTCGGCGAGTTCTTCTTAAATATCCTAACTACTTAATATTACGAATGCGAAAGTTTCTACCAATGGAGAATATAATAAATATTGATGGATAGATATTGTTACAAAGTTTGTATTAATGTTTGTTCTCTAGGTCATGAGAACTGAAAATATCTCGAAGGTATTTAGATCTAAAAATAAAGTCCATTTGATCAAAAAAAAAAACTTAAATCTTATGGATCGGTAAACAAGAAATAAATCGGATTCAAAACCTAGTTGTTAGGAATAAGGATATCTTGACAGTCCAACAATTCGCTAAAGTGGTTGCATAATTGTTCTGATATTAAATAACTCCTCGTGTTGGTCTGGGCTCCTTTGCAGAATAGACTATCTGCTTTCCTGCCAGGCACCTCGTATAAGGCGAGCATAGGCTTACCGTCACTAACACCGTGACATCCCACTAGATGGTAGAGTTTCGCAGCAACTCGCCAGGACTGGTACCACCGCCTTCCCTATTCCTGCCACCATAACGTCCAATGCTTGCCGTTGACGTGTTTCGGTTCGGAGGATAAGGTAGCCGGTTAGATACGGCTGTGGCTCACAGACAGCATAGATGTTGTAGATACGTAGCTGTCCTGTGGCCAAGATGTCAGGCCTATACGTCTAGTCAAAATCCAAATTACTCGGTTTTATTTTCAGTTCATAAAAACCTTCTACGAATAATTATTACAAAAGTTTAAATAATAAATAAAGCAAATCGGTAAGGTCGTCTTCGAGTTATGGCGTGACAAAAGGAAATAAGGAATTCATTTTAGATTTTACCAAAGACATCCGTCCATCAGTTGTCTATTATAGCGTCTCTATTTCAAATAACATTTTGATTTTCGTTTTGACGAGATGACTTATAAACATCCAAACTGATGCCCAACCTTAAATTCAAATTTTAATATTAATAATTATAGTATGGTCCATGTAGAAGATATTTAAAATGAATTGGAATCTACGCCAGATATTATGGATATTATTGTTAACTTCAAGACATCTGATTTTAAGAGAATGAATAACAAATTTTCATACATCTAACATACATGATTCTGAATGTATGTATGTTCATTAATCTATCAATTAAACATAACATTAGATAGACGATTAGTATCTGATAAACAAATACTAATCGTCTATCTAATCTTTCGCATTTATAATACCAACTAATGTTACGTTTTAAAAATATGATTTTTACTAAATTTTCTAATTGAAAAACTATATTTGTTTTCAATCTAATCCAAATTCGTTAACTTATTCGTTAGTGTGTTTTATTACAATTAAGTAAAAATAATCACTTTTGTCATTTCTCATCTAGGTAACAAAATTTTCGCCGTAATAATATTATACACTTACATAAATTGTCTATTTACAATATCACTTAAGGGGCCATGTATGCTAAAATACGTCAGCAATATACTGTTTTCCTCATACAAAGCAATTATGGATCTTGGCGACAAAAATACACAAGATTAACATTAATATGCTTTATAAGACTAGTGTTTCCAAAACACGATTCATTTCACTTTGCTCGATAGAAAAAAATCAAAAAGTTAAGCCTTTTTTGAAAGCAAAACCCAACTGTCTGCTACAATTATGAAAATATCGACACTAGATTTAACATAAGCATAGGTAAGTATTATACCTAAAAGATAACTGTTTCAGTTTTTATATTTTTTTTCAAATTAATTTTATAGTGTCAAAAATAATGATTTGGCGCTTAAGACATTTACTTTAGAGCGCAATATTTCATAGTAATCATGGAACGGGGGAGTGCGCTGATTGACTCTTCTGGCTGACTAAGTGTGGGGCCTTAAGAAAGAAATTTTATCTCAATTGCTGCTATAAAGGAGGAAATTAGAATACATGTTTTTTTTGTATATTTGTTACTCAGTTTTCGGCAAACATCAAACATATTTTGAAGGTTCTTTTTAAGAAATATAGGTTATGATTTCAAGGTCATGATCCCATAATATTAATTTAAAATTTGTGCATTGTCATATTGTGTAATTAGAAAAAATAACTAGGTATACTTTTAAAGTTTAGCTACGTATTATTATTTATTGACTTCGATATTTTAAATTGACTTGTTACAGGAGGTTCTCAGTTGGCCTGTACGTTTTTGTGGTATGTTGTTATGTAATTACTTCTCCACAAATAAGGGAAGTCATGACTAGGAGATGATAAACGATGACCATATAAATTTAATCAAGAATAGTCATGTGATATTTGAGTTATACTTTACAATTTACCTTGATTATTTACTAGTGAACTCGAAATCGGTTTTTGTAGTCTAGCTGCGCTTAAAAAAACATATTTTGAAATTAGCCTATATCTGCATTGTTAATACTCATATGTTAAATACAAAGTGAAATCTAAACATGTTAGGAAAACTACGTTTCAACGGTTTGTCTGAAGTAAGGTGAGTGTATGAGTTTTTTATGACATTGGAAGACAAACAAACAAACCGATGTCCTGGTGGCAAGCCTATCGTAAACCGGGCATACCAATCTCAAGCAACATTTTTGTATTAGAAAATTGACAAAAAATACATTTTCTTTTTGTTGCCCAACCCGGCAATTGAACCCGGAACCTCATGAAGTCAAGTTTAGACCACAGAGGTTGATTCCGCGTAATCGGTGTATTACCAGACTTTTACACCATTCGAGAAAAGCTTATTATAATATGGAGGAATATTTTGCTGACAATTCAGTTTGGACAACATGTTAAATTTAAATATTTATAATTTATTTGATTTTTTATTTATTACTGTTATAACAGGATTTCAGAATTAAATTCAATTATTATTTCAATGTTACTCTTAATCTCTTTATTGACATTTTTAGTTTGTTTTTGTGAAATCTGTTTTTTTTAAATTTTTATAATGATGTGCTATTTCATAATTTATGTTATGTTATTATTAAGTATTATTAATTAATTGACTTTCAAAAAATGTACTCAGATACTTATTTTGAATACAAATGAAAATGAAAAATTAAATGAATGATTTCCGTTTAGTAACGCTAGATTCTATAAAATATTCTGGTTTTAAGTTAACAACGGAATGTCACTACCTTTGGTGTGTATAATATAATAAATAACAACCTAGTAAATACAAGGTACTAAGGATTATTAAATATTTTTTTAGTAGTGTTACGCCATTATAGGTTGATAACATTGATATGAAGCAACCAATATTCAAATTCATCTACACGGTTACAATCTAGTAGCCAATTTGTGAGGAATGTTGGAATTTAATTTCTTGTATAAATTATCATATACTCATTTACATTTAACGTGTAATTTTATGACACTTCAATGTAATTGCCGGTACCAATTTTACGCACCATTGAATATGCATCTTAAGGTGTTAGCAACAAATTTTAATTGTTTATTATACATAAATTATCACGGTATTTTTTGATTGCTTGATAGGACAAACCTCAGCACTGGCAGGCTATGCGGTAACAATTTTTTAAAGTCGTGGAACCGGTTAACGATGACAAAAGAGGTAGAATTAAGAAACGTGAGCTAGATATCGTAGAACAATATATGCGTACCAATAGCACGCTATCATATATGCCAAAGACTGATCAAATTGAAGAAGTATTGTGATTGTGATTGTCGCTAGGATGATGATAATGGAAACATACAAACTGATTTTTCCGACGAAACCGAACTTATTACCTTATTGTAACCTAAACATGTAACAAACTTCTAATTATACTAAAATCTAGTGTAATTTTACCTTATTTTTTTAAAGTTATACCTACAAAAGTTACATAAGTAACTAGTAGTCTTAAATGATATGAAAAGTAAGAAAGTTCCATATTTAAATTTTCACTTATTATAAAACATATGCTACGTAAGCTAAATACATAATAGGCGAGTACTTACCAGTTAGCGACAAAATTCGGCAAACGACGCAAAAAATTTTAGCCATTTTTTGGCTGAAAACGAAAACTCGGATCGAAACTAGATTTTAGGGACTACTACCAACTTATAAAACTCTAGCATTAGCTCTACTAGTATATTACAATTTCTTGAGCCTTCTGGCTGCAAATGGGCCAAAACAATTGTACTTTATTTTATTGTCTGTCTAATAGCAATAGTAATAATTTGTCCTTTATTGCACACATAACATTAACACTAAACATTTCCATAAAGATATTAAAGTAAAATGGACGAGCTTATCTACAGAGAAGATAAGGGAACACCAAAAACAAAGAGACTCGTAGACGTTTACACAAACGTAACAGGGAAGAGCTTTAAACAATAGTAATCTGTTAAACGATGAAATTTTGTAATTTCTAAAGTTTCCTTTTGGGTCCAATTGCTTAATTGTTTATGTGATAAGATAGCAAACAATCATACGGCTCTCCTGTTGGTAGAAGATGAACATGACTTACAGACACCATAGACGTTATAGGACGACCTATAACGTCGTGACAAGTCGCGAGAAATGGCAGATAGGAAGACAATCAATCTCAATTATTATGTAATTTTATCAGTTTGTAGTATTTCATTGCTTTTATTTTTATTATTATTCTTTTTTTTTATTTTTGTACTTGAATTTGCTTGACATTTTTAAAATCAGTTATTGTATTATAAAATCAATTTGAATCAATTATTAATTAATTATTTATTTAAAGCATGTCATTATAATAATATTATGTGTTACTTTATTACCTTATATGAAATTTTAATTATTATTTTTATGGGTCTATGTAACCTGATAATAAACGAATTTTATTTTATTTTATTTATAACGTCTACGTCCTAGGTTTTAAGATTATTAAGTTATCAAGTCTGCTGCCAATTGCTATTCTACTTTTAGAACTGGAAAATGACACTGATATATTAGCGGGAGAAATAGACAAAGTGGGTGATCCCTAACTGCGTAAGTGAATAGTGAAGCATTCCTTTAAATTATGTGAAAAGAAAGCGATCAACCGTATGACTCCTGATGGTAAGAAACAAACGTGGCCTATAGACACCATAGATGATATAGGTTCGTCGCAGTTCGGGGTCAGTCTACCGACTACCTTACCCTTCGGACCGAAACATGCTAATGTCATTATAGTAAAAAAAGTATCTTCACGCCCATGTCCCCGAAGAGGTAGGCAGAGGTACAACCAAGGCACCCACGACTAGCCGAAGATACTAAGTCCCACAATGTGATAGGTGGCAAGCCTATGCCAACCGGGCACAATTTCAATCCCGACCAACATTTTTTTTTATTAGAAAATTGGAAAAATCCAATTTTCTTTTTGTTGGCCGACCCGGGATTCGAGCCCGGGACCTCATGCAGCCAAGTCCAACACCCGGACCGCTAGACCACAGAGGCGACTAATGTCATTATGGTGGCAAGAAAAGGTAACCTTGTGGATCCCTATCGGGCATGTTTCTGCACAGTATTCTATCATAAGTGCTCTAATTGGTAATGAGTAATGCTAATGACCCATGTAACTCATGTTCGCCTCCTACGTGCTTCCTAGCAGAAAAGCTGATTGTCTATTCTACACTGGGGACCCGGATCATCTTAGGTCCATTTAGTCAAGTATTCATTTTACTATAAACTGATAAAGTTTATTCGCACAAAGTAAAGTTGTACTAAGTTTTGTAAATTTACTGAACAAGCTAAATTACAAACTGTTGTAAATAAATAAAAAACATTTCAAGCAAAATTTATCAATTCTTAAATAGAATAACAACACCCACGTAGAAATTACAATTAATTAAATAAAATCTCTTAAAACTTTGCCTCTGTACTTAGGTACTGTGTTTAAACTTATAATAAGCAACTGCTGGTAAGGTTCATTTTGTAAATATTTGTAATTTTACAAAAAATCTAACATATATTCTAGCATACGGAACCTCAAAACAATGGTTTTAACAGTCGACGTAGAAAATGAGATGGTAAAATGCCTCAAATATGTTTGTATCGTAAACGAACCATGAAGTAATTAATTATTCTTAATGAGATTTAGTTAAATACTTTGAAGCTTACGGTGTTAATCTAAGAGTTAATCGAAGTTGAACTAATGATTAATTATATTTAAATGAAATAAGGTGACTTTATACTATGGAAGTTAATTTTCAACTGCGTAAACACACTACATACCAGATGACGGGTTGCTGTGCCACAAAATATGAAACATTTTCAAACTGTAGCCATAATTTCATTCTTCCTTGTTGTTATTGTTATTATACATGATTAATTTTCTTGATAAATTTAGAGTATAGATCATGCTATTTCACTCGCACCAACGTACACGCATATTCATCACGCGCACGCCTGGAGTAAACTTCAATGTGCCTGGGATAGGGGAATCATCGAAAGTGACTGGGGTTTGTGGAAACATTATTTATATAGTTTTCTGAATAACATATATAAAAGTCAGATTTTATACTATGACGAAAGTAGATTTACAAATAATCATATCGGTGTTTGGAAAGGGGTTGTTACCGCCCGAAGTGTCCGCCAATAGACGAGGCAGTTTCTAATATGATTGTAAATTAAAATATTTAAAAAACTAAGTTTTATACTATCACAAATTTGAAGCATAATTTTACTCATCTTTACTACCTGTTAACTTCCAAAGCCACCGCGACCCAGGTTGTATAGGCTGGGTTTGCTTAACCTGCATAGGACACATGTACAGAAGAATTTTCAGCTTTTATAATATAACGAAGGTCTGAGCGTCGCGGGCTCTTAGATTATGACATCCATGAACTATAGCTTAGAACCATCTCGATCACGTTTACTTTCAAATATAAACACACACACACACACACACACACACGCACGCATGCACGCACGCACGCACGCACGCACGCACGCACGCACGCACGCACGAACACACACACACACACACACACAAATGAGAGTTAATAAAATTGGTTGATCCGTTTGGCTGTTTTTTAGCAAAAAGGAACTGATTTTTAGCAAATTTTGTGAAATAGTAGCTTGTAGCCCGGATCAGCATTTATAGTAACTTTTACTACATGAAAATCTTTTGTTTGTTATTTTTAAGAGTGGACGAAATCAGTGTCAGCTAGTGAATAAATATTTGGTATTTTTCATCACTGTAACACTTTAATACAAGTAATAAAATAAATATTGAGCACTTCCTGTACGAAAGACAAGCTATTACGTACGCTGGGACGCCATCTTGCTACTCCAACTACTATAATTTCATAAATAAATAACACTATTTAATGGTACCTGGGGTGGTTTTATCGTTTGTCTGAGGTTAATATTAAGCGAGCGATATACCGCTGGTACTACTATAGCTACATTAAAACCTCTTTACTAATAAAACTGTGTTTATACAATATACAAATAATTCAATCCGTAAAAAAACTTGCACTCTTCGGCATTGGTATTTAAAAAGAATGGTCTTTTCAAAGGAGAATATTGAAAAGTTTTCTGGTTTTTTAAGCTATTTAAATATCTCTGCAGCGGAAGATGCAAACGACGCATTTGCCAACTTTTATGAAACATTTAAAATGCTGTATGATCTATGCTTTCCGATTGTCAAAGTGAGAGTTTTAGTCAATAAAAAAACAAATTGGATAACACTAGGTATAAAAATCTGGTCCAGAATGAAAAGGCGATTGCTATGGGCTTACAGAGTTAGACCAACAGATTCTAATAAACTTAGATACAAAACATATAGCGATAGATTAAAAAAAATAATTGAGCTTACTCAAAAATCTCGAAATAATTACTATATTAATTCTGAAGCCAATAAAACTAAAGCAACGTGGAAAATTATAAATCAATTCAAGCCCAATATACCGAAAAATAATATAGATTATAATAAGCAGAATGGTAACATTGTAGAAAACCCAAATAGAATAGCACAATCTTTTAATAATTTCTTTGTAATTCAAGTTAGCCGCTATGGAAGAGGAATACTTTAATTGTAATTTGGATTCGTAATTATTGTATACGTACTTTTTCCTAATTGATATTTGTACGACACAAGGCAAGGAGTAGTCGTTCTTTTATAATGTAATCTTTAAGACCTATGACTGTACCTACTTCTACAAATAAATGAATTGAATTGAAAAAACTTACGCGCCCGTTGATCTGGTGTGTAACTTTACTTTTGCTAACAAAAAATTAAGTTACACACCAAGTCAACGGGCGAGTAAGTTTTGTTAGTAAGAGTGTATAGGTATAAAACTATTCAAACGCTATACAACTATAAAGAATCTAATCTTTAATTCCAATAATATGTACATGCATATTTGACCGCCTTGTTGGTCGAGGAGTTAGCGTACATTTCTAACTTCACCGACCAACCGCTTACCGATACCCCGCGGGGACAGGTGTTTGTGGGATGAACATTAGACGTGTGTATTTCCGGATCTACCTATATGTTTATTAAGTTTATTCCGGTATCTAATTACATGTTTCTATGTATTAGAATAGTTGACTAACACCTGGATTGGCACCACCGCCTTACCTATTCCTACCGCCAAAACGTCATTGCTGATCGTTGACGTGTTCCGGATTATGTAGCCGGTAAACTTGCGTTTGCTCGAGGCCTAAGTTCCCAGCCTCATATTAGCAACGCACCATTAAGGCCCCATACTTAGTCAGCCAGAAGAGCCAATCAGCGCACTCCCCCGTTCCATGATTACTATGAAATATTGCGCTCTAAAGTAAATGTCTTAAGCGCCAAATCACTATTTTTGACACTATAAAAGTAATTTGAAAAATAATATAAAAACTGAAACAGTAGGTATAATACTTATCTATGTTTATGTTAAATCTGGTGGCGATATTTTCATAATTGAAGTAGACAGTTGGGTTTTGCTTTCAAAAAAGGGTTAACTTTTTGATTTTTTTTCTATCGAGCATAGTGAAATGAATCGTGTTTTGGAATCACTAGTCTTATAAAGCATATTAATGCTAATCTTGTGTATTTTTATCGCCAAGATCCATAATTGCTTTGTATGAAAAAAACAGTATATTGCTGACGTATTTTAGCATACATGGCCCCTTAACACCTTTAATGTCTTTAGGCGGAGTGAATTTCTTACCATCAGGAAATCCGTGTGCTTATTTGCCTTACAATATCTTAAAAAAACACCCATAACATAACTATATAATTTGCTCACTTTGAGGTTAGATTCAACTTGTGTAACTTATCCAAGAATATATTTTGTTTATTATACCATCGATCGTATGTCACGATCCTTGTAGACCTGACCAGCTACCTCAACATTCCTTACTCTTCTCGTACAAAGACACTAGTTTCGGATACCCTTGACATCACCCCCTGATAAAACCCGATAATTTCATAGAAAAATGTGAACCTATCTATCTATCTCCGGCTATGTTCAAGAATATAACTAATCTATATACTCGTACATAAAAATGAATCCTCATTTCGCGTGGTCATCGCAATATGCCTGAACGGATGTACAAATTTTGCTAATTCTTTTTTTTGTGGTATTAGTTATTTGCCAGGAGAAAGTTGTTGTAAAAAGAAAAACCGGCAAAAATTCAGGAAAAATGTGAAAAAGAATGCTTAATTCCATACAATCTGTTAGTAACCGCTAATGTTAAGCGATACGAAGTCCGCCGGGTCGGTTAGTTGACTATAAATACATGTTTTGACTCTAAGGACTCTAAAATAATTGTCCTAAAATAAATTTTCTCTCTCCATCCAGTACAAAAGAAATATCAACATCGTTTTATTCTGAAGAATCGTGATAATATAACATTTTAATAAATTTGGTTACACATCACTTAAAAAAATATTTTTTTCGTCAGGTTAAAAATCTTGTGGCACAGCCTCCAAAAGGTTATTTCTATTTAACTGACTTCGACAAAAATGAGGCTAAACATTTGTCTCCTACATTTTTTATGTAAGTACATTAATAGATTCCTTAAACCGATTAAAAAAATTTTTATATTTAAAGAGCGTACGTACTTTCGAAGTGTTCCCATTGCCACCTCTTTCCTATTACAGAAACCTGGTAAATTGAGGAAAATACTCAATTTTTGTGTACGTAGGTGATTTACTTATTGAAATTGAGATCAGTTACTTCCAGTTTTTCAGCCCTAAATTATTTTATTTTCATTTAATTTAATTGGTAGATATTAGCATAGTTTCTAAAGTATATTACATACCGCTTAGTGAAAACGCATACCTATAATATGTATGTATATACATGTACTGTGTACATGTATGTTCACATGTATATATGCGTATGGCAGAAAAACATTTGCCGAGTCAAAAAATAATAAAAAACAAAAATAAGTTACAAAATCTTAGTTAAATAATAATAAAATTATGATTTTAACTTAGCTTACCTTATATAACATATGTTTTAATCCAGGGAACCTGTAAATAAAAAAATACATTATTTCAAACTGAAAAACTCGACTTGACAATGCAATTTATAAGTCCCTTATTTTGATTCCACGTCTCTGTGAAACAAAAAGATGCAGAAAATCCTTTCTGCTGATCTTGAGTTATAAATGGTCGAGCAAAACCGACTTCTTTTCCAATAAATTACTTTGAACCCCGTTATCGTCGTCAGGAAAATATTTTTCACTATTCAATTTAATCGCCGACGAAAAAAGAGGGGTCTTTGTGTGTGTGTCTGTAAATGGTAATTAACGTTTAAATGAATTAACCGATTTTACTGCGGTTTATTTTGTTTGAAAGCTGAAGTGCTCGGGATTGATCCTAGCTACATTGTTGCGTTGGGGGTTATAGAATTGTTTAAAGTTCTGAATACAAAATTCAATCCTTCAATAAATGAAGACCGTTACAATTATTTTTAGCGTATTACAAAACATGTTATTGTTAACCACCGACCGCAAAAGAAGTGTGTTATAAGTTTGACGTGTCTGTGAATGTATGTGTGTCACTGTCATCATAACTCCTAAAAAAAGGTATTTTTTGGTTTTAGCTACTTTTTAGTTTGTCGAAATTTTCATTTTATTATTAGTTTAAAGGTGCTGATAGACTTGAGCATTAACTTGTAATGAGCAGTTGTGCAAATGTTACATCACAGAAAAATAACGAGAACATTCTAGCGAGCATTCTATCGAGTGTTCTGGCGAGCATTCAAGCGAGCATTGTTCGAGCTTTATGCCGAGCCAAACCTCGGTCGTCCGCTCTAAGACGTCCCTGCACCTCTGTTGCTCTATTTTTTTTTCACGTAATGTGAATTACCACTAAACATAAATGCAGCACACGCGACCGTCAAGTGTGACATCATCGTGAAGAATATTTTTAACGAGCATCGATTAGAGCGTTCACTAGAATGCTTATGAAAATGTTCATAGTAATGTTTGGCTCTAAGCTTGGCTTGGCTCGTTGTTGAGTTTGACAAATATAAAAACAGCGAATGCTTGATGTTATGTTACAAGTGAATGCTCTAGTCTATCAGCACCTTAATGTGAGTGCTATAGCGAATGGCGTGAAACTTATTCTACACATTTATTTTATGTTGTAGTCGTTTTGCGAATTGCTCTTCTTTCACTGACCGAGTTCAAAAAAACAAGGAGGTCCTCAATTCGGCCGGTATATTTTTTTATGTATGTACAACGATTTCTCTTAGGGTTTTGAACCGATTTACGTAATTATTTCTTGTTTGATGCAGAAGAGTTTCCCATAAAAAACATCCAGGTGGGTCTATTAGTTTTTAATTTATGAGAATTTTTTTTCTACTTTCACCCATCCCGATTTTTATTTTTATTTAATGAAATCATATAATCTATAAACTAAAAAGTATTAAATAAAAATAACTACGTTTTGAAAAACAAACTTCAAAACTAAAAAGTAAAAAATAATAAAGATTTAATATTAATTTTATACTACCTATTTTTTTATATGCGTAGTTTACCAATAGGTTTGAAGTCGGTGCCAAGCCAATTTAATAATTACTTGTGATATAATTATTAGTTTAAAGCTTGGCACCAACTTCAAACCTATTGGTAAATGCCACATATAAAAAGTAGGTAGTATAATATAATTAATATTAAACCTATTATTTTTTACTTTTTAGTTTTGAAGTCGGATTTTGTTAACGTAGTTATTTTTTTGTTCCTGTAATCAAAATTTGATGCTCACTCTCGAGCTATTTGTTAAAGTAATCTTATATATAAAATTCTCGTGTCACAGTGTTCGTTCCCGTACTCCTCCGAAACGGCTATACGATTCTCATGAAATTTTATGAGCATATTGAGTAGGTCTGAGAATCGGCCAACATCTATTTTTTATACCCTTAAGTGACTCTCTTCCACTTTTTTATTAAAATCACACTAAAAAAATAGCAGAATAACGTCTGCCGGGTCAGCTAGTAAATAGATAAATTTCAAATGAAAAATCTCTACAAGGACGTACTGGTTGGGGTGAATGTTATACATATATGTGTCTTTCTTGTAGTTCTTCGCATATAGAGTGTAAAAATAAAGTGCTCTCTCTAGGGGCTTGTACTAGACTTTCAGATGTAAAGAAGAGTGAAACTGCGAAAAACAATACGTGCAAAGATAAAGATGTAATATACTTTTTCTTTTATTTAATTGCCATTTAACCTTTCAAGACCGTTTTTCCCTCATTTTCACGAGGGTCAACCCCTATATTTTATTCTACCAAATGGGCAATACTAAATGAAACGACTGTTGGCAGCATTGTTTTTTATTTAAATCATTATCCCTTTTTACCTTTGAGCGAGGCGTTTCCGGAAGACAATATCCTGTTTGAAAGGTTTTACAGAATATCTGATTTTCATGGACATTTTATTTTAATCAAAAAATGTTGAAATAGCGATATCTAGTTACGTGTCTGAGGATTTATTTAGAATGTTATTAAAGATGTTAATATCTGAATCACTGTTTTATATATTAAACACTCATATCCTCAACGTTTGGTTTGTGAAATAATCGGTATGTGACGACCACATCACCTACTGGTTGTAATCTGATGAATCAGTTCCTGGATTATTCCACTATAGAGCCCAGACAGTCGTAATTAGATGGTAGAGATTTGAGTCCTGAGTAAATGCTGACCAGAATTGGTACTTATTGTTGGCGTATGCCATGCTGGAGAGTAGGGTAGCATAAACTTGTACATACTTAGTAGGATGTGATAACTAGTTAGGAAAATTGATAGAAGGCGTTACTTTGCGGAACTCCATACTTAAATCCAAATAAAATTATTTAATTTTCAATTTTCTGCCAAAAAATATGTATACTGTTTGTTATCTGCTCGACCTTCGTGGAGTGCAGTCGAATTCTCCTGATGATGCTTCGGTTACGAAGCGAAACGTACGTTGAGTTTTTAGTAGTATGTGTATTGTTGGTGCTAATAAAACAGTTTAGTGGTGTGTGGAGCTAAATATAGTTTAGCTTCCGGTAAGTCCAATTCATTCTTAGCGCATTATTTTGCCTGTTTTGTTACGCCATAATACGTATACATATTTTTTGGCGAAAAATTGCAAATTAAATAATTTTATTTGGATTTAACTAGTTAGGATCCTGGCCACAAGACAAAAACACACAAGCAAAATCTATAGATGAGAGTTGTCTTTTCCCATCAGGAGAGCCACCTGCTTGGTCTCTACTTACTAGCTTAAATCCGCGGCTTTGCTCGCATTAAGTCAGTAAAAATATCCAGTATTACTTTTAATACCTCCATTATTATGTGTACAAAGCTTCACGATGATTGGTTAAGCTGTTTTCGTATTAAAGCGTAACGAACAAACAAACACTTTTATAATATAAGTAGGGATAATTTGAGCTCAGTAAAATGGAAAAAGCCAACTTTAGTTATTTCGTTACCAGGCTACAATGCAATTTAATCATTTTTTTTTAAACACATAAATTTTATAAATTTTCCACTGGCAATTTTGAGTATAATAGGGGAAGAAATTTGTTAGGAGAATAAAAAAAAAACATTCTACACTGAAGAAGTCTCTCAAAAAGACCTAGTTTTTATAATATAGGAAGGCAAACAAGCAGAGGGATATCCTGATGTTAAGAAATCAACGCCGCCTAGATACCACAACTAACCAAACCAAACCAAAAATGGTAGTGGTGTGTTGCCAACCTGGAGCCGTGATCTTAGCCCTCCAGCGGAAAAAAACACGTCAACGGCAAGCGCTGATGTTATGGCAGCAGGAATAGGTAAGGCGTTGGTACCAATCTGGGCGAGTCGCTGCGAAACTCTACCACATAATTAAAAGTCGCGGTGTTAGCTATGCTGGCCTTTTACGAGCTGCCTGGCAGGAAGGTAGATGATTTATTTTTCAAAGAAGCCCGGACCAACGCCAGGAAAATTATTAAGTAGTAGTAACATTATTAAGTATAACTCTAAAAAAAGTAAAGATGGATTATGATAAAATTAGTTTGAAACCACCTGGGAATCATGATCCATTACGAATTATCAAAACCAGTTTGTAATAACCGAAGAAATCGCTTAACAAAGCATCTTCACGCCCATATCCACGTGGAGGGAGGCAGAGACACAACTAGGGCACCCACGATTATCCGAAGACACTAAGTCCCACAATGTGATAGGTGGCAAGCCTTTCGCCAACCGGGCACATATCCAATCCCGAGCAAAAAATTTTTTTATTAGATAATTAGAAAAAAACAAATTTTCTTTTTGTTGGTCGACCCGGGAATCGAACCCGGGACCTCAAGTAATCAAGTCTAATACTTTTACCGTTAGACTACAGTCGCTTAACAAACATAATAAAGTACAATCGAGCTAAGAACCTCCTCTTTTGTAATTGGTTAAAAAATACATCTTCATCCATTTACCTACACCTGTAGAACCAATTCCTACACTAAAATCTGTTTGTTTATTTCCCCCAGAGAGGTTTGTATGACGCTATTACGCTCCAGTGTATATAAAATTGGGTCGCCTCAGGGGTCTTCCGATATCGAAATACCCGTTTGAATGGGTTCTAATCATAGTCCATTTCAGTCTATGCCATTGCTTTATAAATCGGAGTCGGTTTCTAGCTTTTTATACGACAATGAAAAATGGTATGCCTGAGTGTGAACCTACATATACATACATTCATATACATATTTTATGCTAAGTCCATTACGGGATAGGTAGAGATTATCGAGTGAAGAATCTGATGAACTTAGCAGAACTTTTTGGCTTTCTCTACATTCATTACCCTTTTTATACAAACACGCTGATTCTGGAGATCCTTGACACCACCCTTGGATAACACCTGTGCGATTTGATCTATTTGTTAAAGAAATAGCGAATAAGCTAGCAGTCTTCATGGTGAGGGACAACTATCGCCTATACACCATAGTTTTACTGGACGTATGAGGTTGTCTTATCTGCTATAGGCAGAGGTTAAATGAGCCATTACTATCTTGTTAGTAGTAGAGTTTGCCTAGATAAGGATCCGATGCCTTACTCTTAACATAATAACATTGCAATATTCCGTGTCGGAGGGTAGGGTAACTCCTCAACCTACATAATAGACTTCACCCTCAGGCTAGAATACGGTGACCTAAAACGCATACAAAACACCATATACTGTCTATGGGTCACGGTTTTCAGGAAAATCATATGTTAGTTCGCTTTCCTACCCTATGGATAAATTGAATTGGTTAATGTAAACATAGCAAATTATGTTTGTATAAGTTTGTTATACAAATACAAATATAAGTATGTAAGTAAGTATATTCACGTGCATATTCCTCAAAGTGGTAGGCACAACCAGGGTCCAAACGAGTAGCCGAAGACATAAAGTTTGTCAAAGTGGTAGGTGTCAAGCTCGGGCAAAGTTGTATTTATTAAAAAAATTGAAAGTACACGTTTCTTATTTTTTTATTGGCCGACTTGAGGATCGAACCCGGAACATCTAAAAGTAAATTCCGACGCTTGACCGCTAGACCACAGAGGTGATATGTCGTATGTACATATATAACGTACATAATGAAAAATAAACAATCAGACTCAGAAGAACAGACATTAATTGACCACATGTCTGATCCTATCGGAAAACGAACCTGAGCCGCGTCGTTAGGTGAGTACAGTCAACCCTAATCAACTTGACTAGGACTGTCAAATTTTAAAATAAAATTTACTTCTCAACCGGCATACGATAATTGCAAACAATGAGTTCCTACTGGTAGGAATTTATAATATAGGCATCTATTCACAGAAATAAATAGTAGAGACACGGTTACAGTGATAGTGGTATATGTATATAATTTGCAATAGGAAATATACGATACGTTAGTTTCTTTATGATTATTTCATTTGTGCACTTTCACTGAACAAAATTGTACAAAATGCCACCAAAATTGACTAATTTTACTCAATACCAACACGAAATTCAATAATTATGAAAAAACTTCGACCATCTTTTCTCTCGATAGCAATTGTCATTAGACAATTTGAAATATGCATCAAGTTAGGTACCCGATTTACCAAAATCGGGTTTAAATTATTCAAAATGAGTCATAAGTTGTCAAAAAAAGTCATGTCAGAATCTTAAGTATAGCGGAGGCCTCATTACTCAAGCTTATTTAATGGGATTTAGCGAGGAAATACACCATACATTAATTTCTTCGTGATTATTTCACTTGTGCACTTTAACTAAACACCTCGCCTCTGTGGTCTATCGGTTCAGTTGTTGGACTTGACTGCATGAGGTCCCGGGTTCTAGTGCCGAGTCGGGCAACAAAATAAAATTGGGTTTTTTCCAATTTTCTAATAAAAAAAATGTTGCTCGGGATAGGATATGTGCCCGGTTGGCAATAGGCTTGCCACCTATCACATGTGGGGATTTAGCATCTTCTGCTAGTCGTGGGTATCCTGGTTGTGCCTCTGCCTACCTTTTCGGGGATATAGGCGTGAAGATACTTATCAACTAAACAAAATTCTATAAAATGTCACCAAAATTGACTAATTTAATTTAATATCAACACGAAATTAAATAATTCCGTAAAAACTATGACCATCTTTTCTCAAGATGGCGCCAAAAACTTACGTGCGTGTATTCCAAAAACTAAACATCTATTGAGGATATATGCTTTGAAATTGAGTCACAAAATAAAACCTTGTAAAAACAGTTCGCTCTACCACAGAATAAGTAATGGTACTAACTTGTATCTACCTAAAGCTTACTGATCTTTTCTAAAAGCATGAACAACAAAACCCGTAACATATTTACTTTAGAAACGAGTTTCGTACGTTTTCTGAAATTTTACACCGTATCAAAATATAATCAGAATGTATTAGCATCGGAAGCCGTACGTACGTTGCCGCTATAAATATAGGATAATATTGTAGAGCTAAGGCAAAGTATAAGATCTATGCATATAGCAAACTGCTAAAAAAGGAAGTCTGTATATGAAATACTTTTCAAAATAATGTTTTTTTTTTAATTTAGAACCCAAACGAGAGCTATAAAATTTTTTGTCGGTTTGGTTATGTGTCAGTATAGTTTTACGAAATAACTGCTAAAAGGATTTTTAACAAATTTTGAAAAGTAATATCCTTAAGCCCATTTCAACACTTAAAATATCTTTTGCCCGGGAAAGATCTTTCGTCCTCGTCACTTGCCACGAACAGTCAGTTCAACGCGTGTATAAGCTGGAGGGCAATAGCTAATAAATGTACCTGACAAATAGGCTGACACAGTACCATGTAATATAATGTAAACTATATTTGAGTAGGTACATTATAAAAAGTATGTGATAATAATGTTTTCTTATAGAATATTTTTAACGGTTGCAAAAATATTCTGGTATTATATATTTATGCATTATTTGTAAAATAATGTCTTGAAAGAAAAAAAAAGTATCTTTAAATAGTGTCAAAAAAGTGTCTCAAAAGAAAAATCGTAATTTTATGTCCTATCTTATTAAAATGATGTGAAAGGAAATTTTCTTCCCGTTTACGAATCAGATTTCGGATAACAAAACCGGTTAT
>NJDC01001575.1:155566-181312 GCA_002245475.1 Calephelis virginiensis
AAAATGTATTAGCATCGGAAGCCGTACGTACGTTGCCCCTATAAATATAGGATAATATTGTAGAGCTAAGGCGAAATATAAGATCGATGCATATAGCAAACTGCTAAAAAAGGAAGTCTGTATATGAAATACTTTTTAAAATAATGTTTTTTTTTAGTTTAGAACCCAAACGAGCTATAAAATTTTTTGTCGGTTTGGTTATGTGTTAGTATAGTTTTTACGAAATAACTGCTAAAAGGATTTTTAAAAAAATTTGAAAAGTAATATCCTTAAGCCAATTTCAATACTTAAAATATCTTTTGCCCGGGAAAGATCTTTCGTCCTCGTCACTTGCCACGAACAGTCAGTTCAACGCGTGTATAAGCTGGAGGGCAATAGCTAATAAATGTACCTGACAAATAGACTGACACAGTACCATGTAATATAATGTAAACTATATTTGAGTAGGAACATTATCAAAAGTATGTGATAATAATGTTTTCTTAAAGAATATTTTTAACGGTTGCAAAAATATTCTGGTAGTATATCTTTATGCATTATTTGTAAAATAATATCTTGAAAGAAAAATCGTAATTTTATGTCCTATCTTATTAAAATGATGTGAAAGGAAATTTTCTTCCCGTTTACGAATCAGATTTCGGATAACAAAACCGGTTGTGGTTTCGGTTTCCAAATTAGCTTTGGTCGACATTTATAATATTTACTTACAACGGTGTTATTATAATTTAAGCAGTGTGTAAATAGTCAGTATGCGTTAAAGAGGCTTTATTAGAAAACATACATGTATAGCTCGCAAAAGGAATACTAATAAAGGAAAAGATAAGCATACCAAAATATATTTGTTTATTTAACCTAATGTCCATCATATTAACCAAACATATTACATAAAAGCAAGCTTACTGTATTTAGAATTCTATCGCATACAGAGAATTTGACCCATTAAAACAACCTTTCTACTAATAGAAAAAGTAGATACTTGAGTTATGTAAAACTTTAATTGTAAAACAGAGAGAAGAAATTGTAAAAACTTTAAGTTTAACATTAAACATGTTTAGTGTTCTTAAAAGGTCAATAACATATAAATTATCGAACCAGTTCAATCATCGAAATCCGCGTTATATCTATGAGTAATGTTTCACTTTTCAGAAAGAAGTTATTTATTAAACAAACGTATCATTCATCAATACCAACAATAAGTGTTCACTAATTCATTAAAAATGACTAATGTGGAGCTTGTTACAGTCTAGTGCAGACTTTCCCAAAGTGGGCGATAACGCCCCCTTGTGGGCGCTGGAAGCCTAGAGGGGGGCGGTATAAATCTTGAAAAAAATGTTTTTTTTTAAACTAGGCGCAACAAATATGTTATTGAGGTTATTGACAAGAAAAAAACGAGGGGGGGGGCGCTACAAAACAACTGATTTTCAAAGTGGGCGTTACATGAAATAAGTTTGGGAACCTCTGGTCTAGTGGTTCACGTAAAATAAACTGAAAAGCGGTGTTAGTTATTTATGGATTACGATAGTAAGTACAGGTCTCTTTTAAAAATAAGAGACAATGTGCAAATCCAGTGGCTATCCTTCCCTCCTGAACGAAACGCAACAGTGCTAAATACAACACGTTTCAACAATAGGCAATAGTCAAATCCCTACGCGAGGAAATTGTTGTACATCACCTTACCAACAGTAGAATGTTGTATATTGTCTCTTATTATCAGAAGAACCTTCTACTGGTTCGCTGTGGCTCAGCTCAAACAACTAGTATTTAGTATGTATTGAAATAAAAAAGCGAAAACAAAAAGTGCTTTGAAAATGATACTTCAAACTGTTCCTAGGTGGATTAGCTAATTCCGTATTTTATCATTTCTAAACCGAAATTCGTTTATTTTTTGGTTTCCAAACTGAATCTAGTCAAACACTAGACAGTTGATCTATGTTCCGTCACCGTTAATAACACTGACTTTGAATGTGATCTTGTACAATTTAAGCGCTTTGTGCACATGGCATGTAGCGCTAAAGACGCTTGATTACTACGTCAATGTGATAGACATCTCAAAGCTAATACTGAACGGAAACCCTCTCAGAAAATGATCTTTAACCTTTCAATTACCGTTTAAAACATGGAAGACACTTGGGTGGTAGGTATTAATGCGTAGGTATGTGACATCCCCATCGCGTGAAAATAGAATAATATTTTAGTTTACATTAAGAGGTAATTCAACTAGGTGGTACAGTGCAGCAGGCAAATGTGCACCAGTTTCACTGTCTTACGAATTACTGTAGTCAAAGAGACAGTGCACGCCGTTGTCGTAAAGAGAAACGTAAAGGCAGACTTGTATACGTTGTATAATGTATATGATGCAGGCCATGACACAGCGACGATCCGGTAACACTTAACGACGATTAGCGACTATTGTCTCTTACCACCAGGAGAGCAGCCTTCTTGTTTGCAAATTATAACCAAACGAGGTGTATATAGTTGGGAAGCCCAGAATGCTAAATGCTAAATGCTAAATGCTAAACCCCAGCATCTGGACCCATTGAACTTTGTGATTTAAATGAAGGAAAATAGAAAAGATTATGTGAGGTTTTCTGCAGCCCTGGAAGCTTCTAAAAGTTAAAGTAACTAAGTAAGTAATAATAACTGACATTTGATATTCATACTGATACTGATATTTCATATTCAAGTGCATCAGTAATTGATAGTAAACATGCTTAACATGTCATCGATGACGGGAGCATGTCAATCAGACCGGTCGCCGTAACGGCTAATGAACATGAATGACTTGTTTTTGTTTATTTTTTTTATGGTATCGGAAGGCAAACAAACACAGAGATTTCCTTATAGTAAGAAATTCAGGCCCCCCTTAGACACCAAAGGTAATAATGGTGCATTGCCAACCTTAGGCCGGGATGTTAGGCCTCGAGCAAAAGTAACTTTACCCGCTACTTTATCCTCCGAACTGGAACACTTCAATGGGAAGTGTTGACATTACGGCGGCAGGTATAGGTATGGCAATCAAAGACCAATCCTGGCGAGTCGCTGCATGACTCCACCATCTACACAGATATCACAGTGTTAGTAACAGTAAGCCTATGCTCGCCTTTTACGAGCTGTCTGGCAAGAAGGCAGATCTTCTATTCTTCATAGGAGACCCGAACCACACGGGGAAAACGAAGAATTATCATAAAGCTGACGCATCTGTGTAACTGCCCATGTTCCCGGTTCTTATATGCACCTAGCAACTACTACTTTTTTTTGAAGCGCTTCCGTTTTGTGCCTGTATTAAAAGCAGTCAAAAACTTATATCGTATCTTTTGTTTATTATTTAACGATTATCATTTATTTAACTACATCTGACTTTTGCTTGCAAATTAAACCTCATAGGGATTTCTAAAACCCTCAGCGGATGCCTAAATTATTAGGTACTTTCTGTTGGTGTGTTAAATTTTTGCGAAATCCGTTCTGTAGTTTTGGTTATTCGTTGGTAAACGTGTCAGTCAGTTCTTATCACAAAACCTATACGTAATGTGGATAAAGACCACATCGATCGCTTCAACTTTCAAATAGAAAAATATGTACATAGACAATCGGCACATCCATTTTAAGGTTATGATGCCATAGACAGACAGAGACAGACATAAAGAAAAAAGGTTAAGAAGCAAAATACCGCGTCTTAAAATTATGTTCAATCAGCCACTTTCCAGTTCGTTTATCAGGTCCTTGTAATCTTATATATAAAAACCAAATGCTGTTCGTTAGTCTCGCTAAAACTCGAAAACAGCGTAACCGATTTGGTTAACTTTGGTTATGAATTATTTATGGAAGACCAGGGAATGTTTAAACGCTAAGAAAAACTAGGCAAACCTTTTAAGTTTTCCCATACAAACAGAACGGGTGGAACCAAGTTCGCTGAAACAGCTAGTAATAAAATAAATATGGACAAATACAGTTAAGATGAATGTCACGAGTCACGAGTCCAAACTTGATGGGTATAGCAATAGGAATTCCAGGGTTATGGGAGAGATAACTCTGGAATTAGGTCTAAGTCTTCAACGCCAAACCAGCTCAGTTGTACTAGCATTTGTTAGTGTTTTAACTGTTAGGTCTCGCATATGTTCAAAAATAAAATAAATTCCCATATCGAGTCTGATATCCATTTCGATGCTTACAGACGAGTTGCAAATGAGCTGCTGACCTGAACGCCTGGATAGATTTCCATAAACTCTAGCTAATAATCACTTTGATCATATCAGCTTTAAAATAAAAAAATCATATCAATATACGAGTACATCGTACTACGGTGCCACATAAAAGTCAAAAACATGTACTTTAATTTTATTAATATACTAGCTGTTCCTGCGAACTTCGTTCGACCAGTTCAGTTTGTATACGAAAATTAAAAAGTTATTTTTCCGAGTTATCTCACTATCAAACAGGATAAAAAGAATCCTTTATCCTTCTCCCGGTTCTAAGCTACCTCTCCACCAATTTTAAGCCTAATCGGTTCAGCCGTTCTTGAGTTATAAACGGAGTAACTAACACCACTTTCTTTTATGTATATAGATTTATACATATACACACTACCACGCACGCAGACGCCAAACTTTAAACACCCCTCATTTTGCTCGGAGTTAAAAATAATGTATCTATGTAATGAGAATGTTAAATTTTTATTAAAATTGTATAATTTAATAATATTTCGATGCGTTTTAGTTTAGTTTCGTTATAATATTGAGTTTAACATTGAAATACGGATATTGTTAGTAATAAAACGTTAAAAACTGTTAGATATTACCGATATAATTGGACAACGTAATAATACCCGAGAAAATAACAAGATAACAATTTTATGGACTATCATTATCGATGGTTTGTCTTACGAATTCTTTTGGAAGTAATTAAACGTTATTATTTTAAATTTATATTGAATTATGATTGGAATTTAAGTATTCAAAAATATATTGATAGTTAATTATTATTAGCAGTTTATTTATAATTAATGGTATCCAGTCTAGGAAGACTGGTCAACTTAGAAAGAATGCTGAACTTATGTAATCTTTGATGTCTGTACATTGTTTGGAGTGCAGATTTGCTATGCATAGTGTAAAAGTCGCAGATATTTTGTACAAATCCTCATCAAATTGTATCTGCTTGATTATGTGAGTCAATAACCATGATGCAATATTTGTAGAGACCACCTCCATAATAGTATGATATTTAAAACGCTAACAATTAGCTAAGCTCAACTAGCTGGGAGAGACGCTTCCAAAGTGAAAAAATATGTATCCCCGTCCTGTAACTTCTAAAATAAAAGAACGATAAAACTTAAAAATATATATGATATCCATTACCACGTAAACTTCCAACGAAAATTGGTTTGAACGAGATCTAGTATGTGTTTTTTTAACAGGTACTGTAACACCAAGACTTAAAATAGTTGTGGTCCACTGCTAAGAGATAGCGCTGTGTAGTTTAGAATCGCACAACCGTATAGAAAATGACTGTTGAAATATTGTCTTTGATAATAAAATATATCCACGCAATTGCAAATATGAAATTAAAAACAACTGCAGTAGTAAATCAAAGTAAATAAAATAATTTTTATGTTAATGTTGTTGCAGCTACGGAACCCTTAAAGGACGAGTCCGTCTCTCACTTGACTGGTTTATTTGCATGAGACTACGACAAAGGAGTTTTGGCGCCATCGAGAGAAAAGATGGTCGAAATTTTTTCATAATTATTGAATTTCGTGTTGATATTGAGTGAAATTAGTCAATTTTGGTGGCATTTTGTACAATTTCGTTCAGTGAAAGTGCAGAAATGAAATAATAAGGAAGAAATTAGCGTATCGTGTATTTCCTCGTTGCCGCCAAACCTCATTATTATATGAGCTTGGGTAATGAGGCTATCACTTTACCCAAGAGTCTGACTTGACTTACTGACGACTTATGATTGATGACTAATTATATTTTGCTAAAATTGTTGTAAAATTTGAAGCAAATTTCTACTTGACTAATGGCAAAATACTAACGTGAAGGCCAATGCTTAAAGGAAGAAAGAAGAAGACTACGACAAAGCCTGAGAAAGCTTTAGAAGCCTTAAGGTAAGCCTTTCTGTGGGTAGTAATTTTAATAATTCACATAAGTATTTACGTGTCCATTACCGTCTTAATAATAAACATAGACTAAGTAACCCAAGGTTTAACCTGGGGGTTACCATAAGCTCTTAAAATATTACTATTTCAATATTACAAATAATTGTCATCTGAGAAAGACAACCATATAATGTGTATCATAAAGTTGCATATAAAGGCGGACATTTAGCAAGGTGGAAATAATATTGCTATAAGCGTTCTTGGTATAAGTTATTACAATTTTTATTACTCTGTGATACAAAGTATATCAACTTGACGTATCTCTTTAGTCTATATTTATTAATAAGACAGTTAATGTATAGGAAAAATAAAGTTTTAGTATAGACCGACCCTTGTGGATTACCGGCATTAATTGGAAAAAGTTCTGACAAGCAGTCAATGATCGTTCAGATCCACCACGCTCTGGAATTCTAATATCCAGGCATACAAGGAAAGGAGAATTTTGTACAATGCCTTTTTTAATATATTTACGCCCATTTCCTAAAAACGGTTGGCAGAGATTCAACTAGCACACTTTTAGCCAATGGTAAGATAATGGTAATCCAACAATATGATCGGTGATCGAGTATTTAGCTACCTAGTTTCGGAAAACGTTTTTATTAGAAAACTAGCCGACCCAGTGAACTTCGTATCGCTTTACATTAACAGCTGTTAAGAATTTGTATGAAATAATTTTGAAATTTTATTTTCCACACCTTCCCTACATTTTTTTCGGTTTTTGTCTTCATAAGAATCTTGGACCATTCAGGCTTGATATAATGACAAAATCTTTAGGCATGATGCGAAATGTGTATTATTTTTTTATACTTATATAGATTGTAGAACTACATTTTGAATCGTCCGACCTGGGAATGGCACTCGGTACGTTATTTAGTCTTATTTTGTGTGGGTAGTCATTAGACCATACAGGCGATATTTTTATAGCGTCGCCTTTAGAAAATGTTACTGGTTTTAAAAAAACCCTTAACTAGGTATATTACTAACCATCAAAGTTATATGAAACATCAGGTTTATGTAGATAAGCGCATCTACATAATGTATCTAGACTCTAGAGTAAGATTTAGCTACGAGTACAGGATTGAGGAAGAACCTTATAATAGAACAATGCTTCCGTCAGAAAGCGCCTCCAGTACCTTGTAATTTCCGAGATAACAGACATAGCTCCTAACTACGAGATATATTAACAGACACTAAACATGAGCTTAACCCGGGGCTTTGTTTCTGTCAAATACATTAAACATGAATGAAGGTAATAGTTGATTACCTTTGGTATTTAATAGGAGAAATGTATATATACGGTTATAATAAAATGGGTTTGCAGATAAATCAAATCGCCTCTATGGTCTACCGGTTTGGATATTGGACTTGACTCCATGAGGTCCCGGGTTCGATTCCCGGGCCCGGCAAAAAAAAGAAAATATGGTTTTTCGCGGGGTCCCTGGTTGTGCCTCTGCCTACCTCTTCGGGGATATGGACGTGAAGATAGTTACTTTTTTTAGATAAATCAAAGTTTGATTACACTTTCAATAACCGGGATACTAAATAAATGTTCACGTCTCATAAACTGAATTGTATGTACATAGATATCAAGTTCCTTGCAGGGTAGGCAGAGAGTATCCAGTGCTAAATGTAAAGATTCTTGCAGATCTTTATAGCTTTCTTCACATTAATTACTTTTTTCACGGAAACGCGTCGGTTTCGGCGACTCTTGACACCGTCTTCCGACAATACTTGAGCGAATTGTATTGATTTATTTGGTTCATGTACCACATCACCGAAGCAAAACCACCTTTTTTATTTTTATATTAATACTTTCTTTCAATTCCACTTTCATTCTGATTTTGTTGTTGCGTATGTGATTGGCAGGTTAAACTACAGACTTTCCGTTGCGCTGTCAATTCGACCGAATTGATCTTACTTTCATGTTTTTTCTGATATTTAGCTCTCGCTTCCCTAAAGCATTATTGGGATTTAAGCAAAGCGAGTCTAGTACTCTTACTAAAAATATAGCTTTACTACACTTACCACCCAGCTTATCCAGCGCTTAACTGGCACTAGTCCTTAAACACATTCTTCCTTCTACATCTTCGGTGTAACTTCTATCCTTAATAAGAGCATTAGGTATAAAGACATACAACTTCATTCATTCAACTTTTTTGGCCTTTAATAAGATTATTAACCGTCCAAATTTTATAAAACCTTGGTTAAATCTAGCAACTTAAAAGGTCTGTTAATTCGTATTACTTATACGTGGTTTATGAGACATTTTGTAGGAAATACTGTGACAATATAATTGTTGTCGAAAATAAAGCAAAACAGTTGGAGCTTTCTCTTCTCAGACTACTACTACTACTTACTACTATTACTCTTGATATAACAACGTGTCATTAAAATCTTAAAACATGAGGTATGTCAATGTAAAAACGAAGCAAATTTTAAGTAATTAAAGGAGACGCGAGTATAATATCATAAAATGAATCCTTATTACCTTTGGTGTAGTCATTGTACATTACCTAGCGATTAACTTCTTTTTGAAGTGAAAACTTTAGCGGCTTTGCGAACTTTTTTTGGAATGGTTAAAAATTTCTAAACACGCATCAGGACACGTTACCTGATAGAAAAATCGTAAGATGGCGCAAGGCGCTAGCGCGAATGTTCGTGTTGTCATGTTTGTGTGCGATAGCGCAATAAATGAAGATTGTATTCTACCACATAAATGATAGTACTTTCATACTGATAATTAAAGCAATTCGTGCAAAATTATTCTCTAAGCTTTCCAAAATATCAAAAACGTAGAACGTTAATATTCAAGTTTTCACTTTTGCCGGCACTCCCGGAGTGCAACCCGTCGTTTTTTAAAAAAAATGAATTTTCACTCACGTGTTCCAAAGGAAAAGTTATAACCAAGGAACCCATGACATCAATTAATCTCACATTTTATTCAATGTTAAACGTAAAATAAATAAATAGAGATAAAAAATGGGTAATAAACTCCGGACACCGTTGTTTCTATCAGAAAGCATCTTCACGCCCATATCCCCGAAGAAGTAGGCAGAGACACAACTAGGGCACCTACGGCTAGCCGACGACACCAAGTCCCACACTGTGATAGGTGGCAAGCCTATCGATAACCGGGGACATTTCTAATCCGGAGCAACATTTTTATTGGAAAATTGGAAAAACTCAATTTTGTTTTGTTGCCCGACCCGGGATTCAAACCCGAGACCTCATGCAGTCAAATCCAACAACTGAACCGCTAGACCACAAAGGCGATTTTTTATTGAAAGAATATTTTATGTGAGTATTTATTAAATACGTATGATGTATTTTACTATTATATTATTTGTATTTTATATTTTAAATATTACGTATTTTTTATTTTTTTACTAGAAAATTTAAATAATACTTTCTAAGTAACTTCTTTTTAAAAGTTTTCGATTGCTGTGGAGAAAATAATATAAGAAAGTACAACTATCAAGGTATTTTTATTTTAGCACTTGCCCTGTGATTGGGTTAAATTTCTATAAATTTTAAAGAAAGAAAAAAATTCACTCCAGACAGGATTTGAACATGTAACCTTTCGTTTCAAGCTGACGAATGATCTAACCATTTGAACTACTGAGGATTCAAGTCCCGTGGCCATTTTTTTTTATTTTTTTTTAATTTATATAAATAAAACTATAGCAACCAGTTAAATAATTATTTCTTTATATCTAAATAAGTTACCTTTGGGTCCAATGGTTATTTATGTGATAAGACAGCGAAGTAGCACACGGCTCCCCTGATAAAAAGAAACATCCGTTATCTATAGCCCTCAAATGTTATAGGTGCGTCGCTGTCTGTGGCCGGGATATTAGGTCTATTGTGTGTGCACTGGCTACCAAACCCTCCGAAGTGGAACATGAAACTGTTGAAACAGAATGAACAGACATATTGCTGCACATCAGTCTACCACAAATGGTTTTGTTAATAATAGGCCAATTAACGTATGGCCTGGCAGGAAGTCACATGGTCTATTATTCTACGAAGGCGACCAGGACCATAAGTTATATAAGGTACTTGAGCCTAAGATAGCCCAGATCTTAACATAGCCCATAGGGTACTTGAGCCTAAGATAGCCCGGATCTTAACATAGCCCGTTGTCAGTATCTACCTACGCAACATGGTAGTAATTAAAACTCTTTCAAACTTTAAAAAATATACAATATTGAAAATGGACCATTGTTACGACTGGGCTATATTAGGCGCAAATACCTCATTCAATGTTGCAACAGTAAAGAAATGAATAGAATTTTTATTATTGTGTAATGAATATCTATAATTCAACAGAAAGAAACCTTTGCTCTTCATAAACAGAGATTGTAATGTCTACAAACATTTGTATGACGTTATTTGTTTATTGTAATGATTTGTTTTCCATCTAAAAATTCTAGCGTCACATTAAATTGATGTTTGATGATATATATGTAAGCACAATTTTTTTTGTTATGGATAGTCAGGCGCGGTCTTAGATTAATTTTTAGGTGGTTCAAGATCTCAAGATGGCGCCCCTCCCTCCTCCTCTTTCTGTGCAGATATGATTTTATCCTTGATTCACTCCCCGTACCGCCAAATTCCCGTCACCCACGCAGCCTGTCCCGCGTTCGTCGCTCGTCGCCGGGAAACAACAAAATTTGAGCGCGATTGATAGACGTTCGGTGGTCCGATAAAATTTGTTTACTCTTTTAAAGATTTATTTATACTAGTGGTCACCCATTGGTCGAAATTCGACCGTAATAAATTTTAATATCTTATTGATAAGAACGCCATCTTCATTTCTCAAGACCAACTACTTTGTTTTCAAACTTTTTAGTGCGCCATATATGATCTTTTATAGTTATCATCAATATATTTTGCTTGTGTGTGTCAAATGCATGGTAGTGTGGGTAATGTTTTATTTTTTGAGTTAATGTACTTTATAAACATTATCATTCAAAACTATTGGTATTCTGCACTTCTCCTACACATAAACTATAAGTGTGCCAAATTTTATGCTCCTGCGTCCGCGCAATTTTCGTAAAAAGGGGTCCAAAGTTTTGGCATCACGTATTAATATATAGATAAGTCTAAGTTTTGCATACTAGCCCTGCAGGAAATCACACTGCTGTATAACTCAAGCACTAAAAATGCCAAAGCACATAACTTTTATAATAATAAGCTGCGCAAAATCTTTGAATAAATTTTGAATACATTACAGAAATCTTGTTTTGTAAGAAACCAATTTGTAAACATAGCTTGTCATCGCGAGTAAACTAAACATGGATAAAACAGTCCCATACTCCATACAAAGTATCTTCACGCCCATATCCCCGAAGAGGTAGGCAGAGGCACAACCAGGCTCTTTCAGGGATCAGCCGCTGAACCGAGATCGATGTAATTTGATATGCATATAGCTGAATATTCGAGTTCTAAGATAAGCTGTAAGTTTTCAAAAACTTAATATACGATAGGGATAAGTCGACGAAATCGTGGACAAACAGCTAGTGTGAATACGAGCACCTACACATCCATCTTCACTTATCCGTTCTCTATAATTGATAGTCTCGTTAGTCGAGTGGCTAGCGTACACGCCTAACTACACCGATCAACCGCGAGGCTCGGGTTCGATTCCCGACGGGGCCAGGCATTTGTGTGATGAACATTTAGATGTCTGATGTTTGGTGTTTATTAAATTCTCTGTCGCCTCTGTGGTCTAGCGGTTCAGTAGTTGGACTTGACTGCATGGGGTCCCGGGTTCCAATCCCGGGTCGGGCAACAAAAAGAAAATTGGGTTTTTCCAATTTTCTTATAAAAAAAAATATTGCTCGGGAGAGGATAAGTGGCCGGTTGGCGATAGGCTTGCCACCTATCACATTGTGGGACTTAGTATCTTCGGCTAGTCGTGGGTGCCCTGGTTGTGCCTCTGCCTAGCTCTTCGGGGATATGGGCGTGAAAATACTTTTTTTTATTCGGGTATGTATTTCTATGTATTGGTATCGTTGACTAACACATATGCGTGTTATTTGCTTACTTTGGGGTTAGATTCAATTCGTGTAAATTGTTGTCCTGGGATATTTATTTATATTTATTATTTATTTATATAATTATCTTATTAAAAGGCGAGCAAAGGATTACCGTCATTAGTACCGTGACACCGGACTAGGTGGTGGAGTTTTGCAGCGACGCGCCTGGATTGGTACCACCGCCTTACCTATTCCTGCCAATAACGTCTATACGTACGTAATATAACGTCAATGCCTCACGTTGACGTGTTTGGAAGATAAGGTATTCGGTAAACTTACTTTTGCTCGACGCTTCACATCCCGGTCCTTTGTTAATTTTACTTTCGGGTTCTCAGTAGAACCCGAAAGTAAAATTAACAAAGGACACCAAATCGGAATTTGGCAAAAAAATTCCTAAATAAAAATCCGGGATGTTCGAACATGGTCGCTAATAAGGATATGTTTATTTTTATTGAAACCTTTGTCATATATTTGAGATAAGGGAATAAAAACAAAGACATGACTTTTGATTTTTTATCAAGCTATCAAAGCCTTCCCAGAACATAAACAATTCATACAGAATGGTATATTCCCTAAGCGCAAAACATAATAGAAAGAAACACCCGCTGTAATGTTACTCGCCCTTAAGGTACGAGTTACATCTTTTGTTAATATTTTAATAAAAAAATATATATCACTTGATATCTTATTTACTACAAGTTCAAGGTTCAAAGTTGCAATGGTAATAAATGTCGACCTTGTAAATTATTTATGATAAATTGTTCTTAATTTTTTCAGGTTTTACCTTTAAAATAATATAATGGATCAGAAATCAATATGATTTGTTATACAAGGACTTGAAACATACGTTTGAATATAATTGTTGGTGCTAATGAAACTGTTTAGTGGTGTGTGTTGTGTGGAGATGGATATAATTGGGAGTTTTAGCTTCCGGTAAGTCCAATTCATTCATAGCGCACAATTTTGCCTGTTTTGTCACGCCATACTACGTAGGTATACATTTTTTGGCGGGTAATTGCAAATTAAATAATTTTGTTTAGATATTTGATAGCATGATTCTAAACCGTATTATCCCAAGTCATAGTATCATTTACCATAAAAATAAGTTCTAGAAAAAGAACATAAATTCGTTTTATACTAAATAATCACTTGTTGTTATATGGTTTCGATTTGGTTTGTTTTGGTAAGGTTAGGTTGGAACATGAAAGACAATGCACGAGCCGAGCGATCGAAGCGAGCATGCCGCAGTAGCGGCCGGCGAAGTGCCAGAAAGCTAATCGCTTTTTAGAACAAATGCGTTAGGTTAAATTAGATAAATAGGTATGGGGCGATGGTCGTGGCCCCTTATATAATATTAATATGTCCGTGAGACAACGAAGTTTATTAAACAAAAACACAAATACTTTGTAAAACATATATTGACATTGTTAAAATATAACAACAAAATGTTCAGTGTCGCGGTCGTACGTAGGAGAACAAAGGGCCGTCGGTATGCGCGCGCGCAGCCTCACGGGGCGAGTTCAGTTTTTGACTGGCGGTTCAACTTGCACGCGCACTGTAAGTGTACGATGCATTAGCGACCGATCGCATGACTCACACATAACGGTATAATCTTACCGAGTTTCTAAAAGGCGGTTATGAGGTTGCGCACGCCACATAGGTATTAGAAATAAAGATAACTCTAATATATTACATATTGTCATATATTTATCAGAAATACACAATCGTACTGTGATATATTTATTTTGGTAGGTTAGATTAGAACATGAAAGACAACGCAAGAGCCGTAACTGTAGTGTAACCATAAAAAATATCCTATGTTAGTGTTAAGACCTCTAAGAATATTTGTACAAAGTTTCTTAATATTTTCGCATGAAAGTGTAATAAACAAACTTACATTCGGGTTATCCAATATTAGCAGGGATAAGCCACGAAATTCTTTCCCAATATGCTCTTTTGTGCGGATCAAGGACATTTACTTTTACTAAAAAGAGTAGTAACCCCATGCTGTATGGGTAATACGCTTGTAGGATAAAGGCTTAACAAGGGATTTGAAAATCACAAGGGTCAGTTCTATCATAAATATTTGATACAGTAACATAATATGGGGACATGCCGTATATGTCACCCAAGAACATAACATAATATTCATTTTGTTCATATCCCTTGTAATCTCTTGTTAATGAATTTGGCAAATCTTCTGTATTATTACCCATACTGTTGATGTTTTATACAATCTTCACACCCATATCCCCGAAGAGGTAGGCAGAGGTACAACCAAGGCACCCACGACTAGCCGAAGACACTTAGTCCCACAATGTGATAGGTGGCAAGCCTATCGCCAACCGGGCACATTTCCAATCCCGACCAACATTTTTTTTATTAGAAAATTGAAAAAAATCCAATTTTCTTTTTGTTGGCCGACCCGGGATTCGAACCCGGGACCTCATGCAGTCAAGTCCAATACCCGGACCGCTAGACCACAGAGGCGATTAATTTTTTACAAAGGCGATTTTATACAATCGAACCTACAATACCAAATATCCTTAGATTAAATGTTACTATAGCAACGGTTTTGGTTGTTTATTTAAAAAAAAAAGAATAAACATAGGTTAAAGTCAAAACTTAGAGACGGTGCAACTGATCTTTGTATCATATTATTTTGATGTCAAACATTACTGTAATTTTAAATTGCTTAAAAACATAACTTTAGTTATATAAAATGTTCGCCATCTAAAAATGGAAAAAAGTAACTTGGTTTTTTGAATAATTGCATACGATGGTAATAATTGGTGCTGACGTCAGAAATACTCACTCTTTTACAAAACGCAAGCAACTTTATTATACAAAAATTTAATTGAAAAATATGTTTAATTTTCAATATAAATATGTCGTAGTCAATATTATATCCTGGATGCCGAGGACTTTATTTCGCTGTTTGGTAGTTTGCGAGCGAAAGTAGCAAGTGAAGGTCTTTGTGTTCAGAAGGGATTGGGGTTGTACGTTTGTATGTTTGTTGGACGATGACTTGAGTAGTTTTAATTCGAAATAAATTAAAAGCCAAAAAAATTTTTAGAAAAATCTTTTATTCAAACTCTCTAAGAAGAAGAAAAAAAAAATTTTTTTTCACAAAATACGGACTATGAACTTAAAACCTCATTATACTTATTTTTACTTTTTATTATTTAATTTTTATCATTATATTTCTTACTTATTACTATATCATAAAAGCTTATCGCGCGATTTACTTGTGTAAATGAACTAGTACCTAATTTAGATTTTTATAAAATCTGCTAATTAATAAAATTTCAATTTAATTAAATATTGATCATCGCGACAAACTTTTATTATGAAATAAATTATGTATAATGAGGTTGTAAGTTCATAGTCAGTATTTTTTTAAGAAAAAAGAAAAATTATCCTCTTTTTAGAGAGTTTGAATAAAAGCGTTTTCTAACAAGTTTTTTCTGCTTTTAATGTATTTTTAATTTTTTAGTTATCGATGGCTAAGTTCCTTCACCTGTTCATCTCATTCAACGCATCATTATTGCGAGGTCGTTTCCCCGTTTAATTTGGACAATCCAACTCTCCAATAAGGAGACTTTCTAATAATTTTACCCTACTTAAGGCCAAGTATGCTTGACCAAGAGCAAATAGTTTTGAGCCTAAGTAAATAACGGCATAATCGACAGTAGGTACTACTCTGCATTTTGTGTACTGTACAAGCCCAACGTAATACGATTGGCAGGATACTTCGTTTTGCGGTTCCGTGACTATTATTTTGCTAGAAATTGCACAGACTTAGGCTGAATTACGTGAACACCGTCTTTACCGTAGTAACTAAATTCGGACGTATTAAAGTATTGCTGATGTAAAAAGACGTCACATTATTTTTCGAGTTGCTCCCAACGAGACTTGTCATTTGATACCCAAATTGTAGAAGTGCATTAAAAATAAATAGTCTGCCATGTTGAATTTGGAATAATGTCACATTGCTTTTCGAGTTGCTTTTAACGAGCCCTTTCATTTGATACCCGTATTGTAGAAGTTCATTCAAAACAACTACTCCAGCATGTTGGATTTGGAATGACGTCACATTGTTTTTCGAGTTGCTCTTAACGATCTCTTTCATTTTATACCCATGTCGTAGAAATGCATTAAAAAAATGTATTCCGCTGTCTTGGATGATCCGCCATATTTGATTTCCAATGTGACATACATTACCTTTCGACTTGCTCTCAACAAGCCATTTCGTTTGATACCCATATTGTAGAAGTGCATTAAACAACAACTTTTCTGCCAAATTATATTGGAATGACGTCACGTATTTTATCGTGTATTATCATCCAAACTAGACATGTATACAAAATTTCAGCACAATCGATTGAAGATATCTGCTTCAAAATTGAATTCAAAATTTCTACCCGAACTAACATAGATACATATATTGCAAGTTAAATAAAAGCTTTTAAAAAAAGTTTTTATTGACTTTAATAAATTTTCGGTGGTAGAACGGCCTAAGTGGGGATGACAATAATAATCTTGCATACTCGTACTTGTTTTGCGAGTGGTATCAAATTAAAATGAGTAGGATCATGACGGTGAAGACGTTGTCGTGACTGTTATGGAAATGTCATGACTATTTCAGGTATTGTGATGGAGTCATAACGATGTCGTGACAGAGTCATGATAATGTCGTGACGAAACAGGTGAAGACAATCCCTTAGATTTTAGTAACTGTTTTATTTTTATTTTTTATGATATTGGAAGGCAAACAAGCAGACGGATTTCCTGATAGTAAGAAATTAACGCCACCTAGAGACACCAAAGGTGGTAATAGTGCGTTGCCAACCTGAGGCCGGGATGTTAGGCCTCGAGCAAAAGTAAGTTCACTGGCTACCTTACCCTCCGAACCGTAACACGTCATGACGTTATGGCGGCAGGAATAGGTAAGGCGATGGTACCGATCCGGGCGAGTCGCTGCTAAACTCTACCACCTAGTCAGATGTCACGGTGCTAGTGACGGTGAGCCTATGCTCGCTTTTTACGAGCTGCCTGGCAAGGAAGGCAGATGGTCTATTCTACAAAGGAGCCCGGACCAACACGGGGAGAAATATATAATTATGAAATAGTCACTTTGACAAAAGTGACACTTTCATGATGGTGATGATATTGGTATTGATACCCTGGCAATATCGTAACAGTAACAATAAAAACAGTCTCGTGGTTGTGTCATGATGATATCGTGATTCGCGACTGTTTCGTGGCGGTATTGTGATGGGGTCGAAACAATGCTGTCATTGTATCGTCATGACGTCATGGCGGTGTCGTCGATATTGTCATGATGTCGTGACGGTATAGTGATGATCTTGTGCCGATATCGTGACGAAGTGGTCACGACTTCATGGTTGTGTGATGACGGTGTGTTGGTGTCAAATAACTGTTTAAATTTAAGAATGTCTTAGAAATATTATAAATACGAAAGTTTTTGAGTATGTATGTAATATGTGTGGATGTTTGTTACTCTTTCATGCTCGAATGGCTGAACGGATTTGTCTGAAATTTGGAACACATATAGGTTGTGACTTGGATTAAAATATAGGCTACTTTTAATCTCGATAGCACACTCTTGTAAAAACGTGAGCGAAGACGCATGTAACAGCTAGTGTTACTATATACTGATGTTATTTTTTTGTAACAACTTATAACACACATTCGGGAAATAAATCATTTTCATTTCATTTTATTTCAAAATACTGTCTTACAAACATTTATATAATAATCTTTTTTTTCGGATTTCCGATAACAAAGTAATAACCCAATGTTAGATGGGTTGTCATAATCTCTGCTGTAGGGTAGAGGTTTTATATTATTAATAACATATAGCTATGAAAAGGAGTTTTGGCGCCATCGAGAGAAAAGATGGTCGAAGTTTTTTCATAATTATTGAATTTCGTGTTAATATTGAGTGAAATTAGTCAATTTTGGTGGCATTTTGTACAATTTTGTTCAGTAAAAATGCACAAATGAATTAATCATAAAGAAATTAGCGTATCGTATATTTTCTCGTTGCCGCCAAATCTCGTTACATGAGCTTGTGTAAAAAGGCCACCGCTTTACCCAAGAGCCTGACATGACTTATTGACGACTTACGACTAATTAAAGTTAATTGAAATTGATATAAAATTTGATGCAAATTTCTACTTGACTAATGGCTAAATACTAACGTGAAGGCCAAAACTTAAAGAAAGAAAGAAAAAGCTATGAAAAGCTCAATGGTTCGTTCTGTATTAAATATTTGATACAAGAATATAATATTCGGACATGGTGGATGTGTTATCTCTTGTGTTACAATCTCGATACAGATAATATGTACCATTTGTTATGGTTTGTTCAGAGCTATTTCATTTACCCAAATTTTATTTGTTTGGTTCCCGTTATGAGGTAAATGTTATTAGAATCAAAAATGAAGCAAGGACTTGATTCCCCTTACTTTTAACGCAGTTTAAAGATGCATAATAATTAATGTTTCAACTTATTGCATTTAATGGAACACAGCCAATACGAGTAAAAACGAATTAGGTTCATAGCACTACAAAAACAAAGCGCTTTCTGCTCTTTGGCCCTATGTATGCTTAGATCTCTAAAACTACGCAACGGCTGTTGATGTGGCACTTACTTATTTTTATAGATAGAGTGATTATAAATCTGTATGTATCCTATTAATGTTATAAATACGAAAGTTTGTATGTTTGTTTGTTACTTTGTTACTCCTTCACGCAAAAACCGCTGATTTTTAAGAAATTTGTCATATACATATATAGAGGGTAACTTGGATTAGAACATTTGACAGTCTATCCTGAAAAAATATTCCTGTGGGACCATTAACCAAGCGAGCAACGCCGCAGGTAACAGCTAGTAATAAATAATAGTAACTGTGCTAAGATAGGACGGTCTGGTAGTATATTGTAATGTTACAACTTTATGTTATACGAGTACATGTTTCACATATACTTACTTTATGATAATGATAATGTATATCTGGCTAATACACAATTCAATAAACAATTTTTTTAAATAAAAAGAAAAAAGCAAATTTTTTTTATGTAAAAATTGAGCGAACAACCACATGGATCACCCGATGGCAAAAGACTAACGTGGCCCAGAGACACTATAGTTGTTACAGATACGTCGTTGTCCTGAGGCCGGGATGGAAGGCCTATTATGCAATCCTATCGGATTCACTACCCTCCAGAACATGCCAGAATCATTATGTGTGAATAGTTAAGGTGGTGGATCCCAACCAGTTAAATTTGCTGCACAGCATTCTCTTGCTTCCAGTGGTCGTGGTGATAATGACCTATATTATAACCTGTGCTCGCCTATATTTTTTACGCGTGCTTTCAAGCTTCCTAGCTCCTGGCAGAGAGGCAGACAGTCTCGTCTGCACAGCGGACTTAGTCCAACAAGGGAGGGAATCATATTTTATAATAAACTTGCTGTCCCGGCAAACTTCGTTCCACCCGCTTAGTTTGTATGGGGAAAAATAAAGTCTTGTTTTTCCCATTTTCGCTACAACTTTCCCGGTTTTTCTTTTCAAAGAACCTTCTTCTAACAATAACTAATACAACAAAAAAAGAATTAGCCAAATCGGTGCAGCCGTTCGGAGGTTATGCGCGTACCAACACATTTAGCAATTAATTTTTATGTTATAGATTAAAGTGGTAGCAACAAAACTTTCCGTTAGTTCTAGAAATTGAATCACAATAACAATTATCGTATTACCATAAGGGCAAGTTCGACAAATTTTGCAAAAATTCCCCTGCAATTTTTTTTATCATTACTTAAGAACTTCTGTGGTCGTCTCTGTGGCCTAGCGGTCTGGGTGTTGGACTTGACTGCATGAGGTCCCGGGTTCGAATCCCGGGTCGGCCAACAAAAAGTAAATTGGATTTTTCCAAATTTCTAATTAAAAAAAAAAAATGTTGGTCAGGATTGGAAATGTGCCCGGTTAGCGATAGGCTTTGGATTTTTTTTAGGCTTTCACATTGGAGGACTTAGTATCTTCGGCTAGCCGTGGGTGCCTTGGTTGTATCTTTGCCCACCTCTTCGGGGATATGGGCGTGAAGATACTTACTTAAGAACTTTTAAGTGACGTCACCTCTTTAGTGCTGTGTAAAGTATTCACGAGTAAAATTCCATTTTGTAAAGGAACGTGAAAGGCAAAAGAAATTATATGCCTTACTTAGCTCTGAATTTTAAATATATTCTAGGTCATTATGCTTTAAGTCTATCTAACTTGATTGTCCAAATTTTTCCTTGAATCGATTTCGTTTTACATCAATACAGGGTAATAATAATACAAATTGAAATAATGGATGCTGCCCTCAATAAATAAATGAGTAACGCGATTAGGGTTGTCAATTTATGTGAACTTTTTTTTTATGATATTGGAAGGCAAACAAGCAGACGGATTTCCTGATGTTAAGAAATTCACGCCGCCGAGAGACACCAAAGGTGGCAATAGTGCGTTGCCAACCTGAGGCCGGGATGCTAAGCCTCGAGCAAAAGTAAGTTTACCGGCTACCTTACCCTCCGTACCGGAACACGTCATGACCTTATGGCGGCAGGAATAAGTAAGGCGGTGGTACCAATCCGGACGATTCACTGCTAAGCTCTACCACCTAGTCAGATTTCACGGTGTTAGTGACGGTGAGCCTATGCTCGCCTTTAACGAGCTGCCTGGCAAGGAAGGCAGATGGTCTATTCTACAAAGGAGCCCGGACCAACACGGGAACTTATGAATTTCCAAAAAACAATTGAGCAATTGTATTAAAATTAAGATTTTATAAATTAGCAACCTAGACAATGTCATTAGCGCATCTGCAACATCTACGATGTACTCGTATCTGGGTCGCTATTGGCTCTTACCATCGGAAGAGCTGTATCATGTGCCTATTTATCATCCTAAGTCCCAACACATTAAAAATAATAGATGATAATTATATCAATGAACAAGATATCTATTAAATCATAATATTTTTCTAATTCTTACATATCTAGTATCTTCACTCCCATGTCCCCGAAGGGATAGGCAGAGGCAGAACCAGGGGCTTCACGACTACCTAAAGACCTTTTATGTAATTAATACATATTGTGTGTTTACAACTTCACACTATTCTTGGTACTTAAACACTTTCCGTCTTATAAATAAGCATAAGGAAGAAGCACAATTAAATTGATATCTATATATTCATAGATACTTGATGCCAGAACTTTGGACTCCTTTTTACGAAAATCGCGAGTCCGCCGGAGCGTACAATTTGGCAAACTTATAGTTTATGTGTGGAGAAGTGCCGAACGCTAATATTTTTCAATAATAATCTACATTAAATGAATAAATAAAACATTACCCACACTACCATGCATTTGACACACACAAACAAATTTATATTTTATATAGCAATTGATTTTACGTTTTTTTTATAGTAATTTTTTCGAGCTGATTAATATTGTCAGAATTTCCAATTAAAACTTTTTAATTATTTTAATTAAATTGTTACATACTACGTTGTGTGTTTACATTGTCACTGTTTACTCTTGCGGAGACATAGTCAAAATTTTAAGTTTTTACTGTTAGGCTAAACTATGATTTTAGGCTGGATTTTCCAATAATTACACGATACTAGTAGTACAACGCTATGCAGCAATATAATCGGTTGGGAATTCACCATTAAACAATCACTGGCGCCACAATGACATACCAGTTCGGACAGTAGGGTAACCAGTGAATTAAATGTTAATTAAGCCTTATGTCTTCGTCACAACGACGCACCAATAACATCTGTGGTATCTAAAGGCCACGATAGTCTTTTTCCAACGGAAAATCCGTGTGATTATTGCTTTCTTGTTACAAAAGAGGTTTAAAGATAAATTATTCGCCCCCTACTCATACTCCTCAATGTTTTCATATCATGACCTTCTAGTGTAAATAAATTAAACTTCTAGGTTGTTAAAACAGTTTTCATTATTTCTTATAGTTCATTGAACGGTTAACTCTTGCTAGTTAAAAGTAAGTTTTATTAAAAACCTAATTTTCGGATCAAGAATGCGATAAGTTACCTAATATACAACATTCTACGTTAAATTCTTTTTACGCTGTTTAGATTTTGATTAATAGTCTTTAAATTTATTAAACTAGGAGCAACATTTATTTTAACGAAACATGTTTTCATTCGTAACTAGTAAGGTCTTTTAAATATCATGTTACAATAATAATAAATAAATATCTCTGGACAAGTTACACAAATTGAATCTAACCCCTAAGTAAACAAATTATATTCTTGTGTTTTGGGTGTTGGTCAACGATACTAATATATATGAATAAATATAATATATGATACATGAATAAATTTAATAAACACCCAGACCGAAAATGCAGACATCTAAATGTTTATCATACAAATGCCTGCCCTCGTCGGGAATCGAACCCGAGTCTCGCGGTTGGTTGGTGCAGCTAGGCGTGTACGCTAGCCACTTGACCAACGAAACATACCTATCAAATCAAGGCACTAACACAAAAAGTTACTAGGAATAAGTAATCAAAAAGTGATTTTTTTATTATAATAAACATTAGATTTTATTACATTCATGTAGGTAAAGCGTATAAGCGATATTCGTTTACTTAATGGTCTTCTTGTCATACAAAAATTGCTCCTATAAATAATCCTAAAATAAAAAAGAGTAAAAAACCTATTTATAATTTTAATGTAGCTAAGAACCATCTAGATTTACAGCTTTTGAAGAAAAAACCGCATCTAATTCGATTCATCCGTTCAAAAGTTACGATGCCACAGACACATGTCAAATTTATATTAACCATCTTTTCCCGCCGGTAGTTGGGAGACAATAATATCGAAATAGCAAATATATTATTTGATTATGAACAATAGCATAAATAAAATATATAAAATAAAATAAATAAATGCAACTCAACAATATTAATCCTGCCGTTTTCTTTTTTCGAAAAATTTAAGCAAATTTAATTTTTTCTTAGGTAAAAATATCAAACCCATGGCTGCACTCCAGTAGAGTTTAACAAAAAGGCTATCGAAATATTCAAAAATTCCTAAGTTTATCGAAACGAAGCAATTTAACTAATGCCCGAAGCTAAACCATTAATCATGCGTTAAGATTGTCCGTTACACAATACCGTAATAAACTGTGATCGTGGGTTCGAATCCGGTCAGCAGCAATTTGGGCTCGTAATAATGCCTTCATATCTAACTAGAACTGACAATGACAGCCGATGAAGCGAATTCATCCTTTTCAAGTTCGATTTGCCGCAAAAATGGTTCCATCGAAATACTTGCAGCCTTTTCATATATTATGTACACATCTATGCTAATAAAAAAGAGAAAAAATGGCTGTTTTTTTGATTAAATAGGCTCCGAAACTACTGAACTGTTTTGAAAAATTCTTTCACCATTAAAGCCAACATTATCAATGATAAACATAGGCTACTATTTTTCGTGGGAAATTTATTCATTCCTACGGGAATAGGTTAATGGGTAGTAAATATTACCCTTCCATACTGAGGTAAAAGTTACTCTTTCATACTGAGACAGGTGGCGCTGCTCTCGGTATGTTAACTACTAAACGACTTCACCGATTGGGTTGAAATTTTGTTAGTGTATTTCTATGGTTTCTCAGAAACGTAGGTATTATGCATACCTAATCATTTTAAAGTATCTTCACGCCTATATCCCCGAAGAGGTAGGCAGAGGCACAACCAGGGCACCTACGACTAGCCGAAGACACTAAGTCCCACAATGTAATAAGTGGCAAGCCTATCACCAACCAGGCACATGTCCAATCCCGAGAAACGTTTTTTTTGTAAGAAAATTGAAAAAACCCAATTTTCTTTTTGTTACCTGACCCGGGATTCGAACTCGAGACCTCATGCAGTCAAGTCCAACAACTGATCCGCTAGACCACAGAGGCGATTAAATCCTAATCATTTTTTCTATACATAAATGCAAATAAAAATGAATCGCCGTATATATGTACTGTTTGAGCATTTTAAGAAAAAATGCACCAAATATCCTACTATTTTAAATGAGTAGATACACCAATTATAAAGAGGAATGACTTTTTTTTTGTTTAATAGGCTCTGGAATTACTGAACCGATTTGAAAAATTATTTTATTTTTAGCAGCCGACGATATCCCTGATAAACATAGGCATCTTTTTACCACGCGAAAATGCTTGACACGGACAGCAGGTAGCAAAAATTATCCTTACGTACTTATCTTGAAAAATGAAAAATCTCGCATAACTTGAAAAAAATCTTAACCAATTACTTTGAAATTTCATGTGGCTATTTTAATAGTTTCCTGGATGATTTTAAAATACAATTGAACCCGGTAGATGGCGCTGCTGCTGGTAAGCCATCTTCTCTATGCTAATAACAAAGAGAAAATAATTTAATTGTTTATTCGTTTTTTGGAATATGCTCTGAAACTTCAGGCCTGATTTAAAAACTTCTTTTACCACTAGAAGCCACCATTATCCCTGATGAACAAAGGCTAGTGGCTACGTTATTTCTAGGAAAAAATAGAAATTTGTCCACCTGTCCAACGTGTTTTTTATATAAAAGCAATAGTTTTGAGAAGCACTTATACAAAATGTATGAATAAAGACAAACACAATGGGATAATGTTAGGAATTATAAAGGTACCTATGGCCACCTTCCGATTGCATCGTCAGATTGTATCAATTCGATAATTTTTTTGCATTGTCTTCCGATTTACTCATGCATCCAAATTTAAGATATTTGATATTTTCCATCGTCGGCGCTTGGTAAAACTTCCAAATATTCATATTTTTAAAGAAAGAAACACTTGTACTGTTTTACTAATCAAACATACATATCAAAATGTAAAACAGTACAAGTGTTTTTTTCTTAATAATCCAAATTTAAGCGCAAATTGGTAACAGGGGAGTGGGTAGTATTCGAATTGCAAGATTCATCAGCAAACTCACCACAGAAGTTGAATCCTCGGTTGCAAATATCTAGAACATTTGACAGTGAAAGACGAAAGGGAACGGGTAATGTATGAGGTACTTTATTTTATAGAAGTTGGTATATTTTTAATCCTAAATAAAAATTGTTCAAATTTGTTAAACCTTTGTAGCTTAAACCGTCCGGCAATTCGTTAAAGAGATTATACAAAATAATTCTTACACTAAGCTAGCGAATGACGGTATCACATAGGGATTCTATAATTATTTAGGCGAAAGTCCGTTGAATTTGTAAAAACCAAGAGGCTAGCAACACATTTGCCATTACAAAAAATTAGGCGTAGTAAAACTGCAAACAGCTTACTCTAATAAAGCTGAAGAGTTTGTGATCGCCTCTGTGGTCTAGCGGTTCAGGTGTTGGACATGACTGCATATGGTCCAGGATTCGAATTCCGGGTAGGGCAATATAAATAAAACTTGGGTTTTCCAATTTTCTAATAAAAAAAATGTTGCTCAGGATTGGATATG
>NJDC01001577.1:0-29744 GCA_002245475.1 Calephelis virginiensis
TATCCAGTAATGACTGAAAAATACTGATAATATAATGTAACTGTTTGAATATCTATATAATATATTATTTTAAATATCTTTTGCTATTCTAGTGTTCTTGCAAACCTGAAAATTATAAAATAGTTGTTTATTTTATATTTTAAAGTATATAGAGATTTAATTTTGTATGAATTAGATTAATATTTTCATAAATTAGGCTGAAAAAAAATCTTATTAAAAAGTATCTTCAAGCCATTATCCCCGAAAGGGTAGGCAGGGCACTCACGACTAGACGTAGATACAAACCAAACAAACCCATAACATGAGAAGTGGCAACTCCTTCGTCAACCGGACACATAATATGTCCAATCCCTGGCAACATTATTTTTATTAGAAAATTGAAAATTTACATTTTCTATTTTTTATTGTTGTCCGATCGAACCTGGGGCCTCAAGAAGTCAAGCCCGACATCAGACCAATAGACCACATAGGCGATTTTTACTTTATTTTAAATATATATTTTTGTATTCTAGTTTTCTTGCTAACCTTAAAAGCATAATAGAGATATGTTTGTATTTTACAGTAAGAAGAGATTCCATATTGTGCGAATTAGGTTAGTATTGCTTTTTGACAACATTTTAAATGTTTCGTTTATATTCTAATTTTCTTGCAAACCAATAAAGCGTAATTAAGTTTTTTTTCATATTTTACAGTAAGTGAAAATTCCATATTGTGTAAATTTAAAATCCGATTTGACTCTTACGCAAGTGGTTAGACAAAGTCTAAATTAGCATTACATAAATAACATTTTTGGTATCCGTAGACGACGTGTATGTTAACTATTAGACAAAGTCGAAATGCTTATTTTTTTATCTTGTAAATAACATCTTGTGCTACGATCATCTATAGGTTTTTTCAGGTATCTTCGACATAGGTTCAAAAACCACGAAAGTGGTTGTGATTAAATTTCTTAAATATCTGTTGTATGGCCCAGTTTATAAAATATGATAGTTTTATTCCAAAACCTGAAAGCATTTCTAACAGGAATAATTTAACAGTATGCTTAAATAGATAAACCTGCAGATATTACAAAATTAATAAGCATTACGCAGAAGTTTTCCCCATGTTGGTTCGGGCTCCTTTGATGCAGAATAGACCATTTGCCTTCCTGATAGGCAGCTCTTAAACGTCGAGCAAAGGCTTACCGTCACTAACACCGTGACATCTGACTAGGAGGTAGAGTTTCGCAACGACTCACCCGGATTGGTAACACTGCCCTACCTATTCCTGCCGCCATAACGTCATGACGTGTTCCGGTTTGGAGGGTAAGGTAGCTGGTAAACTTACTTTTGCTCGAGACTTAACATCCCGGTCTCAGGTTGGCAACGCACCTTTACCACCTTTGCTATTTCTAGGCAGTGTGAATTTCTTACCATCAGGAAATCCGTCTGCTTGTTTGCCTTCCAATATCATAAAAAAAGTCATTATCGAATTAAATTTAGTAAAACACTGGATAGTCAGAGCACAACGAAATTAGAATCGGCCAGTCGTAAAGTATCTGAATCAGAACCAACTTTTCGTAAACAAAGTTATACACAGATGCGAAGCTCAGAAATAACAGGGAAAACTAAAACGATCCTTGAAGGGGACGAATTTCCCTAAAGTATTAAAGCGAACAAAATTCATCGATATTGCTGTTTCCAACGTTACTTTAGAAGGGTCCCGGTGATATTTTATTTCGAAATGTATTTTGGTAAAAAAGGGTCATTTAGCTGCCAACATTATTTTATCACCACTGGAAAGCTCCCCCACAAAAACTTCTTACTCTTGAAATAGCCTCTATTTCATTTTTCAAACAGGAATGACAGTAAAAAGTTATTTTTATTGTGAAGTTAAATGGTGCTATATTGATGACTTCCCTATTAATATTACCAATGCAAATGTTAGTCTGTTTGTTACACATTCACATGGAAATTACTTTATTCATCAATGACATTTCACGATCAGATCAATCGGATATTATCCGAGGGTGGTGTTAAGAGTCTTCGAAACCGGCGTGTTTGTATGAAAAGGGTTATGAATGTGAAGAAAGCAAGACTGGTTTGTCAGGATCGTGAGGTCTGGCACTCGATACTCTCTGCCTACCCCGTAAGGGACTTGGCGTGAAGATATGTATGTATGTATGTATAATTATTATGAAACTTTGTACACATATTTTTGGAGGTATTAAAAATAACACATGATACTTTTTAATGACTTAAACGCAAACGAAGCCACTGGTAAAAGCTAGTTGTTATATATCAGTATTTAACGTCTTTAATGCGTTGCAAAGATTGCAAGTTCTGGTTTTTATATTTTAAAAAAGTATTGAACTTTGGAGAAAGACATAGGCTACTTTGTATCTAAAAACTTTTAACGGATAGCCATGGTAGCTAAATATTAATTATATAGTCTATACGGGCGAAGCCGAGGGTAACAGCTATTATAATTATAATTTCCTATTTATTTTATTTAATATTTATTTTAGTCGTCAAGAAGTGATAGCCTATACGCCTGCTGGTGGTAATATGTAATTCAGATTGTTGAGTTATTTAACTAGTGTTGTTTGTTACAGCCAGGTGCTAGAAAGCAGCGTGTTGTATGTTGGATTGATCCCACCGCATTGCCGGCGCCAGTACTTGCCACGTTCATTTTTCTTGCCAGCAGGTAGTACAGCCAGTAAATTTGCACTTCTGCAAGGCCAAATGATACTGCACTGTAACATTTATCGTAGTATTTAAAGGCGATGGTTGGCTTTTATCAGGACAGTTTGTCTTTTATTAAATATGTATATTTAAATATACTGTGTGTCGCAAAAAGTAGGGAAAAATGTATTTAATTGGGCTAGTTTTGCTAAAATATGCCTTGAAAAATTTATAACTCTAAAACTGTGTAATATCTCAGAACATGCATACAGGTGAATATAATACTCTAAGGGGTGTCCTATGTCTGGAATTCAGCTTGACACTACTTTTTGGGACAAGCTGTATAATATAATTATTATGCAACGTGGTGTGGCAGTATTGCTTGTCATTGTCAAACACTGTTTTCATCTGTTTTGTTTGGGTATTTTTTATGCTAGACATACCAGTGAACAAGCTTACGGCCCTCTCGACGGTAAGAGACAATCGTATATGTTGTATGTGTAGTGTATGTTGTAGACACCATAGATGTTACGTGTGCGTCGCTGTTCTGAGGCCGAGGTTAAGTTTATTGTGCAAATTTACCAGCTACCCTATCCTTCGAATCAGAACATGGCAAAGTCATAATTGCACCAGGAATAGATAAAGCAGTGGAGTCTGGGCAAGTTGGTACACAGTACGCTACCATTGGAGGTCTTGTTGATAACGACCTATGTATTGACCTACCCTCACCTCTTACAAGCTGCCTGGCAGAGAGTTAGATAGTCTTTTACCCAGCAGACCCGTACCAATATCGAGACTATTGATCACTACATAGTATAAAACAAAGTCGCTTCTTCTGTCAATTTGTATGCTTAAATCTTTGAAACTACGCAACAAATTTTGATATGGTTTTTTTAATAGATATAAGTGATTGCAGAGGACGCTAAATATGTATATTTCATAACCATGAAAGCCGGGGCGGATCGCTAGTTTAAGATAAAATAAAAATTTTATTCACAAAATATACGTTTTAGAATTTAGTTAATAATATAAATGAAAATTCATTGTTAATATTTCAGAGTAATTAAGGAATCTCTGAACGATATTACAATGAAAATAATTGAACTCATTGTTTCGACTCGATTAACAGAGAATAAGAAGTTAAATTATTCGCAACACTTATTCCAATTAAATTTGTTTATATTTACAGCTACTAGTGGTCGACCAACGGTCGTTTGTGGTGACCATTAAAAATTTTAATACCTTGTTGATAAAAACGCCATCTTCATTTCTCAAGACAAACTACTTTATTCCTTAGCTTTTTAGAGCGCCATCTGTAATCTTTTATCCTTATCATGAATATATTTGTTTGCGTGTATCAAATGCATGGTAGTGTGGGTAATGTTTTATTTATTTAATGTACTTTATAACCATTATTATTGAAAAATATCAGCGTTATGCATTTTTCCAACACATAAACTATAAGTGTGCCAAATTTTATGCTCATGCGTCCGCATAATTTTCGTAAAAAGGGGTCCAAAGTTTCAGCAACACGTATTTATATATAGATTAGATCCTTAGCGGTATAAACTTAACGAGGCTCTTCCCATGTTACAAATGTTTCCCTCACTCCTATAAAGTGGCGCAAGTGCAGCTCGTATAGCTGCGGTGGTCTTATTGCCTTCATTTAAAACAATTTCCACTGCAAAATTATAATAAACTTTTTAAATTACGACATTATCCTAGTACGTGCCTGTGTATTGAAGAATACAAGGAATGAAAACTACGATGTGGAAAGCTAAGTCTTGCAAGTTTTACACAGATACCCATTGAATACAACATTTTGTAAAAAGTTTAGTTTTTAATAAACTAGTTTAGTTTCTAGTAAGGAAATAGTTTTTGTAGTTGTGATATTCGTTTTTAATAGGTATTAAAAATCACGACAGTTTATAAATAACACTTATCACTATTATTATTTTAAAGCCAACCAAGTTTTTGTATTTAAGGGTGATTACAATAATCGCAAACACGTAGTCTGAAAAAAAATAAAATAAGTTATGAAAAGTTAAAGTGTTATTTATTTATTGAGTGCAAAAGTGCAAAACTGCGAAGTGCTGAATGATAAAAAGTACACAAACTACTCGTGTTAAAATTCTCACAAAAATCCAGTGTTGTTATTCCTGTGAATAAAATATGTCTCCTGCTTTTCCTAGTACCTATTAGCTCGGAAGAGGCAAACATTATCTTGTATAGTTGTATATCACTGACAGCGCGAAAAAACACCTCTTTTCCTATTTTCGTCTCCATAATGTGATCTAGCGGTCCGGCGTTGGACTTGACTTCTATAGGTCGTGAAGATCAGTATCAGTGACCGTTACTTTATTTTACTAGTTAAGGGGATGTGCAGTGTAGTTTGTATTATGATTATGTGTAACGTTCAGTACAGATGAATAATTTTAATATTATTTTATATAACATCTAATTTAATAATTTTAATTTATTTAGTTATTTTAAGTGCTTGATATGATATGAGAATAAAAATATGACGGATGGTTCAAATCAGTAAATTGTGAAACTACGTACAATTTTCAGAACAAAAATTGCAATGCAATTTTCTAAACTAAACTAAACTTAATAAACTATTATAAATAAAGTACTTTAAATAAATAAAGAGCATGTGATACGTTTGCAATCGTATTTTAACTTCTTTATACACTCTATTCGAAACAACAGATGAATATTATATTGGATTTTAAACTTAAATCGTCGCGAATTAATAACATTTTTAATTATTTATACGGGATACTCACGATCTCTTTTTATTTTATTTGTCGATATTAAAAGATCGTAAAAGAGATCGTGAGTATCCCGTATAAATAATTAAGAATATTATATTGTTTTGTCGCGACGAAACATGTTTAAGACAAACTTATTTTAAAACAACAAATTTAAAATTTAATACTGTCAAACATTGTTGACAGTAAAATATGTTTAAATACTTAGTTGTAAGCAAAATATTTTGAACAAATATTGCAAACATTTGTAAAGTCATCCTGATAGTAAATACTCACAAAAAAAGTTAATGGCGAGTTGGCAACTGAAGATAGAGAAGCCTCTTGCAAAGGTGTATTTATTAACTACTTTTCAGAGAAGAAGCACGCGGCTTCACTGAAGGTGAGAGATAGCTGTAGATTGTAGGCTACAGTCACCATATACCATATAATATGTAGGATGTAGATAGTGTAGGTGCGTTGAAGTCTTCCGTTGGCATGTGCACTTGTTGTGCAAGTCTACCAGCTACCTCCCCGTTCTGGAATAGGCCATTGTCGTTATGGCAGCAGGAATAGGTAAAGCGGTGGATCCTTGATCCTGGACCCGGGCAAGTTGCTACACAGCTCTTTACGACTAGTGGTCTAGTTAGTGACCGTTTTGACTTCCTCGCCTCGTACGAGCTCCCAGGCAGGACGATAGATGGTCCGTTCTTTACAGATGACCCAAACATTTTACCATTTTCTTTAAACTAATATTACCCTTTTTCTAAACTGACACTTGAGTTTCCAACCACTGTTGCTCTATGCTCTAAACTCGCTCTTAAATTTTCAACCTGCAGTTTCCAAGACCTATATTAGAAAGTAATTTCCAAGTCATTTTTAAAATAGGCAAAACAAAAACAAATAAACATCTAACAGAAAACTTAAAATTACCACTGTTTTAGTGTTTGTGATAAAGATTTCACATTTTTTTATAAAGATAAAATCTCGCATTAGACAAGCATCAAATTTACATCGCCTTTCTCAGTGGCAATCGTCAGGAAAAGGAGAAAGTAGCGATTTTACTATGGGCAAGAAAGCGAGCAAGCAAAGATCTACTGATAGTAATTGGCAACCGTGGATGTAAATTTGCAACAGTAGATGCAAATTTGAAAGTTTTGTACTTGTTTATTTATTTCGACATAGGTCTCCCCTTGTACCTGCGTCCATCCACATTCATAAATATATTTTCTTCCATCTGTAATTCTTTCCTCATGACCAAAACAACGAGACATATCCTATCTCATTTTAACACAAATACTTGCTTTCAATCCCACTTATTCTCGGATCTCACTGTTGCGAGATTCCTGTTCCTGGTTGATGTCATACGCATGGTGTTTATTAAACAATATTTGAATTTGTACAAAACTAAAGGAGATATATACAATTTTAATACAACCCTGAAAACAAATTGTGGAAACATGTAAATGTAGGAAAACAAGCATAAAATTGCTAGTCGGGATCGCATGAGTCCCCAGACATCGATTAGAACAACGCTTACATCATTTGTTTGTTAGGTTTTCAGAGTTTTTATTCAGCAAGTATGCATTCTGAAAGTTACAGTTAGTTTTCTTTTCAAGCAAAATATTTTAAAACATAAAACCGAGAGAACGTGAGGCGTATCTCTATGAGGTTATTTTTTACTTTTTGCTACTTCTATTTCGTTTTCATTCAGTTTCTTTATTTAGTTATGAAGAACTAGATGGAAGTACAGATAAGTTCATATGCGATTGTTATGTTACGTTATTTTCAAATTTACTCTATATTAAGGATGTGATAACCCTGTCACCTGCTGGATGTTATCTAGTAATTTAGGTTATTGAATTATTTAAATAATGCAGTCAGTGCCGATATATTCGCAAAGTGCTCGGCACTATCGTTTTTCGTGCCAGAGGGTAGGACACTTTGAGTAAGTACTCAATCTTGCTACTATTAATATGACTAAAATAACTACAATTAATACATTTATTAATTAACATATTTTCCCATAAATTTGGGGATACAAAATGTTACGTTTTTGATTACCCACTTTCATTTTTGTATACTTATTTTACATACATACGTATCTTCACGCCAAGTCCCTTACGGGGTAGGCAGAGGGTATCGATTGCCAGATCTCACGATCCTGACAAACCTGTCTTGCTTCCTTCACATTCATTACCCTTTTCATACAAACACGCCGGTTACGGAGACTCTTGACACCATCCTCGGATAATATCCGATTGATCTGATCGTGAAATGTCAGCCTTATATCTGCTTTGTCAATCTTTCATCTGTCATTCTTTCCACATGAGCGAACCAGCGGAGCATGCCCTTTCGCATTTTAACACCAACACTTTCCTTCAATCCCACTCTTTCTCGGATCTCACTGTTACGAATGCGGTCAGCGAGCGTTACACCACAGATTTTCCGTAGTGCTCTCATTTCGACCGCATTTATCCTACTTTCATGCTTACTTACTTATACTACTTAATTACTTATTTTATGTTTCAATTCAATTATACGTAGTATCCTTAACTACTCTGTACCTTTATTTGAACAAGAGTTTGTAAGTAACTATTAAAATAATAAAATATTAAGTTTTGTTGTGTCATGTTTATTCTGAATGTTTGTTTGTGTACATTTGCTTTACCTACAAAATAAACAAACAAAAAACTACTTACAAAAAACCTACTAATTTATTTTTCTCAGGTTTCTTATAAAAATAAACAAAATCTTCTGTCCCGGATTATTGCATTATTGCAAACGCGTTAATATAGAATTATCTGCAAAGATCGGAAGAATGAAAAATATTTAAAAAAACCTGACAAAACAAAATATTTATTTTAAATAAATACTAGTTTAAAATGTTCTTTCCAGGATATTTTAGTCAAACCATTTTTATATTTAATAATGTACTGCATCTTGTACTACTTACAAGTAAACAAGTATTAGTAGAAAATGCTCCCACTTGATTTTAGTACTAGCTATATGACACCAAGCTAGTTCATACGCCTTTTTTTATTTTTCAGACTTCTCAATGTTTATGTAACACCGAGGAGGACGGAGTATTGACTTGGGGTGTAATAATAGTAAATAAGTATCTTCACTCCCGTATCCCCAAATAGGTGGGCAGAGGTAAGCACCCACTACTAACTGAAGACACTAAGTTCCGAAATTCGATAGGTGGCAAGCCTTTCCCCAACCAAGCACATATCCAAACCCAGGCAACGTTATATTAATATTACATTGAAAAAACTCATTTTTTTTTGGTTACCCGACCCGGGGATCGAATCCGAGCCCTCAAATCAAGTCAACAACGAACCGTTACTTAAACACATACTCGCATTATGTTTTACTAGCTGTTGCCCGCGGCGTTGCCCGCATAGTTATTGGTCCCACAGAAACATTTTTTCGGGATTAAAACTGTCCTTTGTGTTAATCCAAGCTAACTTCTTTGTGTGTGATTTTCAAGAAAATCGATTTTGCAGTTTTAGCGTGAAGGAGTAACAAACAAACAAACATACAAATATTGGCATTTATATCTAACATTAATAGGATTTATAGAAATCAAAAATTGACCGCCTCGTTGGTCGAGTGGGTAGCGTACACGCCTAACTACACCGACCAACCGCGAGGCTCGGGTTCGATTCCCGACAGGGGCAGGTGTGATGAACATTTAGATGTCTGCATTTTCGGTTCTGGTTGTTTATTAAATTCATTTTGGTATCTATTTAAGTATTTCTATGTATTAATGTCGTTGAATAACACCCATAACACAAGCATATAATTTGCTTACTTTGCGGTTAGATTCAATTTGAGTAATTTGTCCCGAGATATCTATTTATTTATAGAAATCAAAAACTTTTTCTGTGTAGGCAAGACAGATTTTCTTATGATAATAGGAGTATAAATACAGATCACTTAAAACGCCTTTGATGGTAATTGTATTGCCAACCGAAGGCTTATGTTAAGCCTATTCCGTAAATATAGAAGCTTAACAACTCCACGGATCAAAGGTGAAGGTAATATCAAAAGGCAGAAGTTACAAGGTATACTTAAAACATCTTATCCATTAATACTTCCATATCCGTACTAATATCTAACTAGCTGTTTAAGCGTGACTTCGCCAGCGTTAATAGTTTCATATAAACGTTCAAACCTTATTATAGTACCGGCTACCTTACCCTCCGAACCGGAACACTTCAAAGTATAACTTAATAACGAACAAAAAAATAGTTTAGACATGTTGTCATATCAGACAAAGAGATATATTATCGCATTTAATATTTTAAATAAGAATGGATGCGAAAGTCTATGTACCTGTCTGTTACTGATGAAATTTGACTAAACATTTAAATACACGAGTTAGGCTATATTTTTTTAAATATTTATCCCTAAAGATCAGTAAAGTAAAGATCCCTAAGTAAAGATGAAAGTTTGTATTAAAATCATATTGAAACTGCTTTTCTAAGTAACTGTTCTACGTTGATAAAATGGCAGATTAAAAAGAAGTATCTTCATACCCGTATTCCCGAAAAAGTGGACAAGACACAACTAGGGCATTCACGACTAGGTGATGCTAAGATCGACAGTGTAATAGCCAATAGGTGCCAATCCTGGTTCCAACCAGGCTATCATCCTGTCCCGGGCAACGTTATTATCTACTAGACAATTGGAAAAAACATATTTCCGTGTTGGTGACGGATACGGGTATCAAATTCTCTCAAGTCCTGTATCGGACAGCTAGACGATAGAGATTATAATATTATACATAACACAAACAGCTATTTATTTATAAATTAGGAAAGTGAGTTGTTTCTCGGCTAAACAATCAGCTTTAAAAAGCAAAATGCAATTCCATTGTAAAGTTGAAATTCCATAAAACAAACATAACACCGTTAATCATATTTTTCATAGCGATGGAATCACCACAGCTGACGGCGAATGCCATGACATAAATCACTTCTTTAAAACTTTACTTAACTAGTAAAACTTTCATTTATAAACGAAATCGATTTTATGTGTATTCACGGAACAAAATAAAAGTTTTATGGTTTGTTCAGAGCTAAATGACACAGCATAAAAACAACAGATGAAGCAATGTTTTACGAAAATTCAGGAACATAAAATAATACTCATCAACATAAATAGTACACGTCAACTCAGATAAGACTTGTTAGTTAAAATGGACGTAGTTAAGCAGAAAGGATCCAACCTACACAAACATCAAAATTGAGTTAAATAAGTATTAAACATACTAAAGAGGTTGTAAAGCTCTATACTTTCGTTCAGTAAAAGATCCTACAGGTGAACGAAGTTGTGATATTTGTATAATGATTAGATACCAACCCACCAACCCACATGTATGGCCAGTACATATTATATATATATATAAACTTCAAAGTCAATTATCTTAAAACTAACAAACGGATTGGGTCCTTTCTGCTTAACTACGTCCAAATAAGACTGCTGCCGTAAATAGTATTAGGTAAGTAGTAAGTACATTAGATTTTTTTAATGATATTGGAAGGCAAACAAGCAGACGGATTTCCTGATGGTGAGAAATTCACGCCGTCTAGAGACACCAAAGGTGGTAATGGTGCGTTGCCAACCTGAGGCCGGTATGTTAGGCCTCGATCAAAAGTAATTTTACCGGCTAACTTACCCTCCGAACCAGAACACGTCACGATGTTATGGCGGCAGGAATAGGTAAGGCGGTGGTACCAATCCGGGTGAATAGCAGCGAAACTCTACCACCTAGTCAGATGTCACGGTGTTAGTAACATTAAGCCCATGCTCGCCTTTTGCGAGCTGCCGGACAGGAAGGCAGGTGGTCTGTTCTGCAAGGGAGCCCGGACCAACACGGGGAAAATACTTTTCTCAAGAGTTATATAAAGAGTTAAATTTCAAGACACTACGTCACACAATGTGATAAATAGCAAACCTATCGTCAACCAAAACTTATTTAATCCCAAAAAAAGTTGGTTCTAGTAGATAAATAAAAACAAACACATTTTCTTATTAGAGCCCGTCCCGGAGATTGAACCCGGAATCTCATGAAGTCAAGTCCAATAACCGGACCACTAGACAACAGAGACGATATAGTATATGTCGGAAGGTCATTTGCGAGGTGTAGATACGGTGGTCATTAATTTAGTTGACACAGCAGCTAGTGCAACAACATACCATTGCTTCAAGTAAATAACAGGTGCACACGCAGGTGTTTTCTTATCGGTTTGTTTATCGCTAATGTAGATCGCAGCAACCATGCTTCAACAGGCATATCTTGTGTACATTTAACACTATGCAGACCTCTGCCTAGCATGGAGGCCGCCACTGGTAATAGTATCTCCCTGTTATAGTTTTAAACAGGCTTTTCTAATATGGGGCACGGGTTGTGGGCTATTCGGGAAGCATTTTTGGTCAAAAATGCTTATTTCTACATTCACGATAATTTGTTTAGCAAAGGATAGGCGTAAGCTATAGTTGTTTGTGCGATAGTATTCAGTAGCACAAAATGGATGTCAAGATCAACTGGATCTCGTGTAACTGCTTTGTTTTGATATATCCGAGTTGTTTAGTACAGAGTCTGTTCTTGATACCATAAAACAGCCAATGCCCACACCGAGCTACCAGTCGTACATGTATATTCACCAGACGTGCAGCATATATATTATGGAAGAGTTGCCAAGATTCTTCCTTTCTTTTACGATCTTAAAAATGTTATATACATAACTTATTAAATTTAACATTGCTTATATTTCTACAGAGAAAAATTAAGTAGCTTTTTATAATTTCATTTCTGTTTCTAAGAAAACAGAATACTGCTGAGAAAAGAGAAAAATATTTTCATTTACACCAAAGAATATTTTAAATCAAAGAACGGTTTCAAACTGTAATATATTTAAAAAGACATTACAAAAAGTGTTCATGCTCAAGGATTAAATAAATGAAGTGGCTAATAATTAATTGGACTTTCACCCTATTTTCCGTTCGGGGACAATTAATTTCCGGTACGCTGACGAGAAAAAGAAAACCCTTATCACAATCGACTTGCGGTCTCTCACTCTCCGCTTGGATGAGAGTGACAATTAGAGTGCTACTGAGTGAAAAAATAGATAAAACTTTATCTAAAATTACTTCAGAATATAGCTGTTGCTTTATGTTTATTTATGACTAGCTGAGCCGACAGATGTCCTGTTCTAGTTATAAATTTTGAACGACAAAAAGTAATCAGCGAAATTAGTCCACCCGTTCTGACGTGATGTGAATGTATCTAAGGTAAATGGCGATTCAATATATAAACAGATTTAAATATCACCTAAAATCGAAATTAACCAATTCTGTACAGCTGTTTTCGGAAGTTATGCGCTAACATACATTTTTTTTTCAAAGACTAGACATCTTTATTTACGCTCGATTAGCGGTCCGTCACTTTCTGTTTGGCTAGTGACAAAATATCGCAGACTGAAAAAAAAGATATATTATCTTAAAATAAAAAAAGTAAAGTAAGTATCTTCACGCCAATATCCCCGAAGGTAGGCAGAGGCACAACAAGAGCACCCACGACTAGCCGAAGACACTAAGTCCCACAATGTGATAGGTGGAAAGCCTATCGCCAACCGGGCACATATCAAAATATAAAATAGCTATTTTTAGGTGTTGGCATGAGCGTTAACATTTGCCATTAGTCGAATTGAAATTTGCATCAGTTACCCGATTTAAAAAAGCGGATGATCGGGTAATATATTCTCATATTTGATAACTAGCCGACCCGGCGAAAATTAACAGCCACTAACATTTAATATAGAAAAAAATAGGAAAAAATTCCCCCGATTTCGAAACTCTTTGTTGTGGCTTCGCTCCTATTAGACTAAGCGTGATGATATTTAGCTTATAGCCTTCCTTAATAAATGGGCTTACAAAATTGAAGGAAGTTTTCTAATCTTAGTTTCTGAAATTAGAGCGTTCAAGCAAACAAGCAACCAAATTCTCCAACTTTATAACATTAGTTGGACTGTAAAATATAAAGTGATTTAACCTTATCTAGAAGCTTATTTAGAGTAAGTAGGAAAACATTCCCCCGATTTCTTTTTTTTTGTTGCTTCGCTCCTATTAGTCTAAACGCCTATGTGGTCTAGCGGTCCGGTTGTTGGACTTGACTGCATGAGGTCCCGGGTTCGAATCCCGGGTCAACCAACAAAAGAAAATTGGATTTTTCAAATTTTCTAATAAAAAAGATGTTGGTCGGGATTGGAAATGTGCCCGGTTGACGATAGGCTTGCCACCTATTACATTGTGGGACTTAGTGTCTTCGGCTAGTTGTGGGTGCCTTGGTTGTACCTCTGCCTAACTCTTCGGGGATATGGGCGTGAAGATACTTTTTTAGTCTAAACGTAATGATATTTAGCTTATAGCCTTCCTCAATAAATGGGCTTACAACATTGAAGGAAGTTTTCTAATCTTAGTTTCTGAAATTAGAGCGTTCCAAATTCTCCAACTTTATAACGTTAGTTGGACTGTAAAATATAAAGTGATTTAACCTTATCTAGAAGTTTATTTAGACTTAAATATTTAATCCAGGAATGTGCTTGGTGATGTAGATCAAGTTTTTTTTCTGATCATGACAATCTGACACAAGAATTTAAATTATTATAATAATGATTACGATTATATATGTCTGTTGTTCATAAAGTTACAACGGAGCTTACTTGCAGGTGGTTAATAGTACCTTACATAAAAAGATTTAACTTTTATTATGATTCGGCGATATTGCAACAGTTTTACGGTTGTCTAGGATTAAATTTTTATGTCATAGCTGCAGACATCACGAAACTGTTAAATATATGGGATCATAAATAAACTGTTTGCATGATACATACAAGACTTTTAGTCCCAGACACAAAAAGGGGTGTTGTAAATTTAATAAATGTGATTGTGAGTCTGACTGGGACAATACAGCTGACAATGTGTTGTTAAAATACTGAATATCAAATTTTACCATTTCGTGTTTGACCTTGAGTTCAATCACCTTATTGGTCAAAAAAATTGCGTACATAGACTAAGATCTATTTATCTATTTGATAACCTCACTTCCCACAAAGGCAGGGTTTTTAAAAATGTTACTTTATTGTTCTTAAAAGATTAATATAGTTTCAAAATATGTAAAATTGGTTATTACCCGCGGCTTTGCCCGCGCGGCAGTTAATATGTTTACTAAACTGAAGTTGAATTAAAAACTGTAAGAATAATTTATTCCTGTTTTAAACGTATTTATTTATTTTAATCAAGAGCCCAAAAATAAGGACTTTCGTTAAAACTTTTAACCCCTATTTCACCCCTTAGGTATAGAATTTCCAGAAACGCTTAAATACGTATCTACTTATATTTAATAAGTAGCCCAAAAATAAAGTTTCATGTTTCTAACTTAAAAAATAAGAGTCTTCCATACAAAGTTACAACCCCTATTTCACCCCTATAGAGATAGAATTTCCGAAACTCCGTTCTTCGTGGATTATTTTTAAATTAGACAATCAATAAAACGTTTCCATTGACCAAATTTCATAGCTATAGCTTTAACAGTTTTAGACGTACGATTTTTTTGGTAGGTACTAAAACACATTTTACAAGCATTTTATGAATTAGTCTTCTTCACTTACCGTCACATGTAAATTGTACAGAGTTTTAAATCTTAAAAGTAAAAACATTTTTTAACAAATAAACAGGAGTGTATACTGATGTTAAGAAATCCACGATGCCTAAAGACATTTAAAGGTGGCAATGGTGCATTGCCATCCAGAGACCGGGATGCAAGGCCTCGGGCAAAAGCTACTTTACCGACTTCCATATCCTCGGAATAGAAACACATCAACGGAAAGCATTGACGTAACTGTCCGATGTCATGGTGCTAGTGACGGTAAGCCTATGTTAGCTGTCTGGCAGAAAGGCAAATGGTCAAAGAAGCTCGGACTCATATAGTGGAAAAGCATGGACCAGCATGAGGGATATTTTTTTTAATACAGAAAAAAAAATTGAATTTAAAATTGTATGAACCATCGCAAATTTGAAGCTGTATATAGACTATTTTTGTAGTCTAGGGGTCCGGCGTTGGGCTTAACTTCTTGAGCTCCCAGGTTCGATCTTCGGGTTGGCAAACAAAAAATTAGAAAAAATATATATTTTCAATGTTCTATTATAAATAACGTTGCTTGTGATTGGATATGTACCCGGTTGGCGACAGGCTTGCTACCGATCACATTGTCGTGGGTGCCCTGGTTATGCCTTTGCCTACCACATCAGGATATAGGTGTGAAGTTACTTACTTATATAGAAGATTCTTTACAACACCGTTAGTCATTGGAAGCAATGAACAAGGATGCCGCATGTAGCGTGGTATATCATAAAAACTAAGTTGAAATAAGTTAGAGAGTCATTTGTACTTAAACAAAGCGTCAACTGCAGAGTCTGTTAGCAATAGGCGAGATCATTTTTCATGCGGTTCATTCGGGCGGTCGAGAAAAGCGATATAATAAATCATTGTTGCCAACATCATAGCATTATTTAGTCCGGTCGGTTTTAGCGGCATGTGTTCTAAAATGATACATCTATATCCACAAACCGCAAGCCAGTCTGCGCTCATTACTCGCGATAATATGAGCAAGTTATGGGAAACGATGCATACGTTTTAGATCCTATAATAGGCGGTACACAAATTTAATAATCTTGTTATATTTCAATGCGTTTTGGCTGACCTTTTAAATGATGAGTCAGTTCGAATTCGGTGTAACAATAAACATTCGTTGGACAAATTACGCAAATTGATCTAAATTTTATTTAAGTAAGTAAAGGTAAGCAAATGAAAAAGCGCAATAAGATTGCAAATAATTTAGGCACAGTAAAACTGTAATTAATTGGAGGGCAGTTAAGTAGCAAAAAATATATCAAAAGCAGCTAATAATAATAATAATTACAAATATCTTGGTATGCCAGAGGGTATACTGGATCGGGACGTTAAACAGCTGGTGATGGAACGTTTCTTCGGTCGCTTGACAAAAGTGTTGAAAAGCCTTTTGTCAGGCGGTAATAAGATGCGCGCTTTCAACAGCTGGGTGATGCCTGTTTTAGTATACACCTTTGGCATATTAAGATGGACACAGAGCTGGATACCTTAGACCTAAGAGTCCGTAAGCTATTGACAACATATCGCATGCATCATCCACGCTCATCAGTGATGAGATTGTATATTCCTCGGAAAACTGGAGGACGTGGCTTCCTTAATGCCATAAACCTTCATAACCGTAAGTATACAATCTTAGAGAATACTTCCTACACGTTGAGTGTGAAATGCATCGTGATGTAGTGTCAGTGGATAATGGGCTGAATTTGCTCTCCTTAGGCAAAGAGAACTGGCATAAACCGGTGGTACTTAGCAGTCAGGATCGCTTGGACATATGGAAGAGCAAAGAACTACATGGTCGATTCTATCAGGTACTTTATGGGCCTGATGTCGATACACAAGCATCCGTGTCTTGGTTACGATTCGGTGATCTCTTTGGTGAAACCGAAGGTTTTGCTTGTGCAATTGCAGACGAGGTTGTCAAGACGAATAACTATCGGAAATACATCATGAGGGATGGTACAGTTGACATATGTCGAGCGTGCCATCGTCCTGGTGAGTCCATTAGACATATTATTTCCGGTTGTTCTCATCTTGCCAATGGCGAGTACTTGCACAGGCATAACCAAGTAGCCAAGATAATCCACCAGCAACTTGCTCTTCGATATGGACTTGTCGGTTTTGAAGTGCCTTACGATAAGTATACACCGGAGCCAGTTCTTGAAAATAGCCATGCAAAGCTCTACTGGGACCGGTCTGTCATCACGGACAGGACTATTGTCGCCAATAAGCCTGACATCGTGCTGGTAGATCGATTAGAGCGCCGGTCTTTTCTTCTTGATATCACTGTCCCATGTGACGTTAACCTACCTACACCCTAAGAGACTCGCTCTTTAACCCTGGGTTAAAGGCCGGATTCAGAAGGCAGCAGTTTTGGGTACGGCACGCATTGTGCGGAGGTTTCTCAGTCTGTCTCCCTGACCACTGACGGTTTAGTTGTGGTCTAGCGGTCCGTGTGTTGGACTTGACTGCATGAGGTCCCGGGTTCGAATCCCGGGTCGGCCAACAAAAAGAAAATTGGATTTTTCCAATTTTCTAATAAAAAAATGTTGGTCGGGATTGGAAATGTGCCCGGTTGGCGATAGGATTGCCACCTATCACATCGTGGGACTTAGTGTCTTCGGCTAGTCGTGGGTGCCGTGGTGTTACCTCTGCCAACCTCTTCGGGGATATGGGCGTGAAGATACTTTTTTTTATGTTTATATTTTTAATATTTTTTTTTGTCATAAATGTATAAACTTAAAAAATAAGAAGTAATTTGAATTAATGATATTAACAATAATAATTTATGAAATCGTTTTTAAATCATTACCACGTCGAGATTTGATAAATCTTTTTTTAAAATATAGGTTGTGATTCTGAGGTAATGCCATGGGGAGTTTTGGCGCCATCGAGAGAAAAGATGGTCGAAGTTTTTCATAATTATTGAATTTCGTGTTTATATTGAGTGAAATTACTCAATTTTGGTGGCATTTTGTACAATTTTGTTCAGTGAAAGTGCACAAATGAAATAATAATGAAGAAATTGGCGTATCGTGTATTTCCTCGTTGCCGCCAAATCTCACTATATGAGCTTCAGTAATAAGGCCACTACTTTACCCAAGACCCTGACATGACTTATTGACAACTTATGACTTGTGACTAATTATAATAATTGAAACCCGATTTCGGAAGATTTTATGCAAATTTCTACTTGAGTAATGGCAATATACTAACGTGAATACCATGCCTAAACAAAGTAAACTAAAGGTAATGCCATTTAAATTTTATCTAGATCAGACTAATTAATTGTGAGTTATATTTTTAAATGTTAATTTATTTACATACTTTAATAACTTCATCGATGATTAAGTAAATATAAGTACCTATATCTCAAAAATCAGTCGACAGATCCTAAAAAAACTCACATGGGAATATCTCGGAAAAGTGATTAATCTCTCAAAAAAAGAATAAAGTTCTTTTTTTTAAATCGGTTTGTTATTGGCCGAGCAATCGCAAATTACAATCTTTTTTTTGGAACTACTATTATATATACATAACAACTATTAAGAGTTGGTATGAGAAAATATTGTGTTGTTCTTCCAATTTTTCCTTGAAATAAAGATATATTACAATTTTACTAGTTATTCTTATTTCTTTTTATGATTATCAATATAATCAGCATTTCATATTATATTATTTTCATATTATATTATTTTTTGATATTATATTGTTATTGTCGCCTCTGTGGTCTAGCGGTCCGGGTGTTGGACTTGACTGCATGAGGTCCCGGGTTCGAGTCCCGGGTCGGCCAACAAAAAGAAAATTGGATTTATCCAATTTTCTAATAAAAAAAAAATGTTTGTCGGGATTGGAAATTCGCCCGGTTGGCGATAGGCTTGCCGTTTGTCACATTGTGGGACTTAGTATCTACGGCTAGTCGTAGGTACCTCGGTTGTGCTCTGCCTCTACGGGGATGTGGGCATGAATATACTTTATTACATAATATTAGCGAATTATTAGCATTTAGGTAATAATAAATACTAGTGGTCGCCCATTGGTCGAAATTCGACAATAATAAATTTTAAAACCTTGTTGATAAGAACAGCATCTCCATTTCTCAAGACCAACTACTTTGTTTCCAAGCTGTATGATTATAGTTTGTGCGCTATCTGTGATCTTTTATCGTTATCATTAATATATTTTTTTGTGTGTGCCAAGTGCATGCTAGAACGTGTAATGTTTTATTTTTCGAATCAATGCACTTTATAAACATTATAATTAAAAATATTAGCTTTCTGCACTTCTCCACACACATAAACTATAAGTGTGCTAAATTTCATACTCCTCCGTTAACGCAATTTTCGTAAAAAGGGGTTCAATTTTTATGCTTCACGTATTAATATAAAGATTCATTTATTTTATCGGGTTCGTTGAATTTTTTTGTAACTAAACTAAAAACAGTATGTCAATAATCCCCTAGGGAATTATTTTTATTTTTGATCTGATAGAGAGCCGTGAGCTTATTCGTTGCCCTTTCCCATTATGCTCCGGTTTGTGTTGGACTGATAGACCATCTGCCTTCCTGCTAGGCAGCTCTTAAAAGGCGAGCGTAGGCTTACTGTTACTAACACCGGAACATACTACTAGATGGTAGAGTTTCGCAGCTACTCGCCCGGATTGATACCACCGCCTTACCTATTCCTGCCACCATAACGTCCAATGCTTGCCGTTGACGTGTTCCGGTTCGGAGGGTAAGGTAGCCAGTAAACTTACTTTTGCTAGAGGCCTAACATCTCAACATCAGGCAGGCAACGCACCAATACCACCTTTGGTGTCTCTAGGCGATGTGATTTTTCTTACCATCAGGAAATCCGTCTGCTTGTTTGCCTTCCATTATCATTAAGCCTTTCGCCAACCGGCCACATTTCTAACCCGGAAATCGAACCTGGGACCTCATGAAGTCAAGTTCAACACTTGGACCCCTAGACCTGTGGTCTAGGGGTCCAAGTAGGTCTAGGGTTTTAAAGTTTTCAAAACATGAATAGGTATCTACAACCCTTGGGGTGTAGTCCAAGTGTATAGACCCACCTCAATTTTCCATCTCATTTTATTTCAACATTTCAGTCTTCGCCGACCCCATTTGTCTATGTTGTCGGTTTCCTATATTTTTGCACGCAAACTCCATTATCTAATTTAGCTTTGGCCGAATGCCAGGTTGGCATTGTAACTTTCTTTTTAGAAAAAGGATTTTATTTCTTTATATTAAACAGCTAAATACATTAATTTCAATTTTGCGAATTATGCTACGTAAACGCAAAGAAATGTAAATAAAAACGTAAACAAAGTAAATAAAATATCATTTTGTCAAATGCTATGATTTTATTTTCTTGACCGTCTCGTTAGTCGAGTAGCTAGCGTACACGCCTAATTACACCGATCAACTACGAGACTCGGGTTTGATTCCCGGCGGGGACAGGCATTTGTGTGATGAACATTTGATGTCTCCATTTTCGAGTTTGGGTGTTTATTAAATTTGTTCTGGTATCTATTAAAGTATTTCTATGTATTAGAATCGTTGATTAACACCCATAACAAAAGCATATAATTTGCTTATTTTGTGATTAGATTCAATTAGTGTAACTTGTCCAGGAATATTTACTTATTTATCAATAATTATAGTTTTTAGTAATTTTTGCAATTGTTATAATGTAAGTAAACTTAAGATAAATGTAAAAATTGTAGTTCATAATTTTAAATTTAGTGCTATGTTTGGAGCTGAGTAATTTTATACCAGAATACAATTTCATTTTCCTTCAGAAATTTTTTAATGATTATTTATATCTTATACCCAGATATTTATAGTAATAATAAGAATTAGGAAAACGCAAATACTTCAATGTCATAATTTTACATAAAACATGCGAGTGAAATGTTGTAAAAAACAATTGATATGAATTTATATTTTCTTGAAAGTCAAGATTTCTACATTTAACACTCAAAATCATATATTTGAATCGTAATAATTAGGTCAGAAAAATCTAAGAAAACGTGAAAATATCAATTTCAGACAAAGTATGTAATTATCATAATGTGGCAATTACTTGATAATATACTAGTTGCTTTTAAAAACTATTTATTTCCTAAAAAATGATTTTGATATTATACACACAAATGCTGTATTCCCATAACGACTATTAAGCTATGGGACCCATAAAACGTGAATATTTCAAGGTTTCTTATTTTTTATGGCAGTGAAAGATGTAAAATAAGCCTTTATTTTGCTAATTCCGCGTAATTAGTGTAACTGTTGTGGCAAATAATCCTTCAAATGACACAGAATGTGACAAGCCTAACTAACGTTCCCACCGCCCACCTCCGCGACCAGACCACGAATAAAGGAAGAACTCGGGAAACAATATAAATTGTCACCTCCTTCGCATGTGACAACCCTAATTAAAGTTCCCACCTCCGCGACCAGACCACGAATAGAGTCCGAACTCGGGAAACAAAACCACTTGTCACGACTTTCGCCAACTTTATCGAAGAACTCACCACAGAGAACACCAAATCGCACTCGATGTACGTTTCGCCTCGACACCGAGCCATCCTCAGGAAATCGACCGCACCGTACAAACGACGACACCCACAAAGTTTTCGAAGGACCTGACAAGTAGTTTTGTTTTAAACAAACACACAAACAAAATTATTTTAGGTACAACTCTCATAACTACATTCAAAAGCTGGGTCTAGCCATGAGTTCTCCGCTAAGTCTTTTGATGGCCGAGTTTTTTATGTATAATTTTGAAAGACAACATATTTTAGGTAAAAATCACATATTATAATTACAGATACGTGGACGATATAATCATATGTTGGACTGGTAAAGAGATACAATTGGAAGTTTTCGTTAATAATCTGAATAAAAAACAACCCAAAATTAAATTTAAGCTAGAGATCGAAGAAGAAAATTCGTTAAATATTCTCGATTTGACCATAACTAGGGAAGATAATAGGCACCAACTTTGGGATCTTCCGCAAGTCAACTTATACCGGTACAACTATTCCTGCATCATCCTGTCATCCTTGGCAACATAAAATGTCTGCGTTCAATAGATACGTACATAGACTTTTATCTATCCGTTTAAGTCAGGAGAGCTACACAAAGGAGTTAAGCATAATGTTAAGCATAAGTGCTCTGGTCGCGGAGGTGGGCGTTGGGAACGTTAGTTAGGCTTGTCACATTCTGTGTCATTTTAAGAATGATTTGCCACAACAGTTACACTGCTTACGTGGAATTGGCCAAATAAAGGCTTATTTTACATTTGTTATAATGGATTTCCGCAAAGTAACGCCTGCTTCAATAAAAAATGCTATCCTATCTGTTAATCCAAGTTACCGACATATGTGTGCAAAATTTCAAGAAAATCAGTCAAGCAGTTATTGCGTGAAGGTGTAACAAACAAACATTGAAACTTTCGAATTTATAATATTAATAGTGCATTATAATATTTTTTTCACTTATCTTGACGACCTCTTCATTGATAAAAATGAATGAATGAAAAGAATTATCAAATCACGACGTGGTACGCAGTGGAACAGTTTGAGTCGGTTTTTGCAGTTTTACTCTAATAAATTAGTTGTTTTAAAAAAATACGAATTTCCTAAAGAGATTATTTATATTAAAATCTGAACACCTTTATTCCAATCACGAGAATTAAGCGACGTGAACCCGGGGAAACGTGAATATTTCAATGTTTCATAATTTCAAACAAAGTAAGTAAAATATTGTAATGTTAAGTAATTTGACATGAGAATGACAGTTTCTAGAAAGTTATAATATCTCGCTGTAAGCCGAAAATATATGACACGCTTCTCACCCGCCCGTTTTATGCATAGGCAATATAAGGCGGCTTTACAGATATTCCGATTCATCATAAATTGTTACAAAACAAAGGATACAATTTTATTTGGAATGTATTACAGTCACGTGCGGTATTACGTTATGTTACTGTTACAATTACCGAATACATACAATCCGTGCTTACATACGGCCACGCAGTTAAGCAGGCTTATTTAATTGTTTATAGGCTGTACGCGGAATTGCCTCATACGCAGTTACTTTTAAATAACTGTGGCAACTTTTGTTGTAATTTGTGTAGTTATATAGTTGTCCTTTCATTTTACGTGTAAAATTAAAATGTTTATTGTGTGCATAAGTACTTTTAAATAACGGTTGCAAATTTTGTAATAATTTGGGTCAGTATGTAGATGTCCTTTTATTCTATGTGTAAATATAATATGTTAATTGCATGTGTATAATCAACTTTAAACAACTGTAGCAACTTTTGTTATAATTTTTGTTGTTATATAGTTAGTTGTCCATTCATTTTACGTATAAAAATAACAGGTTAATTGTATGTATAACCACTTTTAAATAGCTGTGGCAATTTTTAATGTAATTTGTGTAGTTATATAGTTGTCCTTTCATTTTACATGTAAAAAATATATGTTAATTGCCTCTGTATAGTCACGTTTAAATAAATGTGGAAACTTTTGTTGCAATTTTTGTAGTAATAGAGTTGTCCTATCATTTTACGTATAATAATTATATGATATTTGTATGGTTATAATCACTTTTAAATAATTGTGGCAACTTTTGTTATAAATTATGTAGTTATGTAGTTCTCCTTTCATTCTATGTGTAAAAATGATATGTTAATTACACGTGTGTAATAATACACCCTTTAATTAACATTGGCAACTTTTGTTGTAATTTGTGTAGATAAGTAGTTCTTCTTTCGTTTTACGTAAAAATAATATGTTAATTACATATGTACAACCACTTTCATGTTACATTTAAAAATAACACTTTAATTGTGTGTGTAATCACTTTTAAGTGGCTGTAGCAACTTTGTTGTACTTTGTGTAGTTGTATAATTATCCTTTAATTTTATGTGTAAAAATAATATGCTATTTACATATTGTGTACAATTACTTTTAAATAGCAACGCCTCAACACAACACCTTTGTAGAATCAGTTAACGAGGGCGCTATTCCCAAATGAATATGACTTAGGAACCTTCAAGAAAAGAGTGTACCTTAAAGGTCGGTAACGCATCTATGATACTCCTGGTGTTGCAGATGTCCGTATGCGGTGGTGATTACTTTCCATCAGGTGACCCAAGGCAAACGTGCCTTCTCTTATAAAAAAAAACAGCGGCAACTTTTGCTGTAATTTGTGTAGTTATATAGTTGTCCTTTCATTTAACGTTTAAAACCAGTACGTTAATTACATGTTTACAATCACTTTTAAATAACTATGACAACTTTTGTAGTAATTTGAGTAGCTATAAAAGTGTCCTTTAATTTTACGTGTAAAAATTTTATGTTAATTGCATCTGTTAAACACTTTTAAATAACTATGGCAATTTTTGTTGTAATTGGTGTAGTCGTATAGTTATCCTTTTATGTGTAAAAATAATATGTTATTTATAAGTGCTAATCACTTTTAAGTAAATGGGGCAATGTTTGTTGTAATTTGTGTAGTTATAGAGTATACCGTTTAATAAGGAATAATATGTACCCTATTGACACGCAGTTACTTTATAAGAAACTTTGACAACTTTGTCTGACATTTATGTGGTTTTATATTTGTAAACTTTATAATTTTACAAATAAAAATAATATGTAGTTCACGCACAATCTTTGTTTAAATAACTGTGGTAACTGTTAAAGTAATTTGTGTAGTTAAAAATTATATATTACATTTAATTTAAATGTATATGTATAAATTAAATGTAAGCAACTTTTTAATGTTCACTTTCAACTTTAATGTTCCACAGTTTCAGCGTTTACAATGTATGTGCTTACATTCCAAGTGTTAATATTGGGCTCTTTGTTTACTAAAGGATTTTTTCCATATGTTACGAAATTTTTTTTAAAGTGATATTGAAATTTTGTAAAAATGTACAAATCAATAAATTTTATATACAACAAAAATTAAAAAAAGTACGTGTGACGGTGAGCCTATAATATCTCCGAAGAGGTAAGTAGGAAGTTGGTAGTGACTGCTCATGCCACTCTATTCCTTGAGGAATACGTTCTTTTAATGTGACTTGATCCATTGTTGGTTGGTCCCGGTGGACTGATGATCTGGTCAAAATCGCGGGGAGTCGCTGGTTACAAGCGGCTGGTGACTGTGACTTGTGGCGCTCTTTGGGGGAGACCTATGTCCAGCAGTGGACGTCTTCCAGATAATAATGATGAAGATGATAGTATTAAATTTAGCCTGAATGATTTTCCAACATTCAATGCTCAAAAGTTTGTTACTAAAATTTCTAAGTGTGTTTCTAAAAAAAACATACCCATATCCCCGAAGAGTTAGGCAAAGATTGCCAAAGGCACTGAGTCCTGAAAACGTGAAAAAATCAATACACCAATTTCTTCGAGTATAGGTACTTAGTGACTCTTTAACTGAATAAAAATGCAAAACGCCACCAAAATTGATTTTTTTTTGTCTCAATATATACATTAAATTTAAAAATTATAAAACATATGCGACCAACTTTTATCTATACGGCACCAAAACTCACAATGTTCTTCAGTGCAAAAAATTTAATCAGAATGTAATTATTATTATTTATAAGCATATTTTGTAATCGTAAATATAAACAAATAAATTTAAACATAACTGTTATCGCTGAAAAATCCGAACTCTCAGCTGTTATCCAATCATTACGCGTGGTCATTCCTAAATTCGGAATATTAAAAGTGCAATAATTAATTTAATGTAAGTCTGATTTTTTTATGCAAAATCCAGCCACAATTTCAAGCACTTATTAAAAAAAACTTGTACAACACGGAAGACAAGGCAATAGCCAATACGGCCAAAGATTTGAGCCTGTCCCAGGAAAAGTCAAATTAAAAAAAATTCCAAGACGGCATCACCAAATTTACAAATCACTTACGAATTTTTGTCTTACGAATCAGGTAAGGTGTCCTGACGCGACTTTAGAAATTTTTACCCATTCCAAAAAAAACGGCACAACGGCGCTAAAAAAGTTTTTACTTAAAAAATCATGAAGAAATTAGCATGTCGTGTATTTCCTCGTTGCGGCAAAATCTTACTACATGAGCTTGAGTAATAAAGCCACCGCTTTACCCAAGACCCTGACATGACTTATTGATGACTTATGAATTATAATTGAATCCCGATTTCGGTAAATTTGACGCAAATTTCCACTTGACTAATGGCAAAATACAAACGTGAACGCCAAAGAAAGAAAGAGTAAAGTCACTGTCCATAAAAGTAGGCATCACCAACGATAATATAATCACTACAATTTAGAGATCACAATTAACACCATGACACTTTGAAGCGTTTTTGAGAAAAATTTAAAATCTACCTGTTTAATTAAAAATCTTTGTTAAATACGTTACAGTTAATATACATTTCCGTACAATTTACAATAGTTTTTTTTTTAAATATGTCAATATGCACATTATACACTCATGTATAAACTCAAAGAACTAAACTCAAAGTCAAACTTCACATTCCAATTACTCAAAAAGATTCGAAAGAATTAAGGCAATAAATCATAACGTTGAGATTCGTTTGTTAGTGACGGTGCTGCGAAAACGGGAATAATTGTGATATCAGACGAATAATTACTTAATTAATTTGCGAGGTGGCGCGTGAAAACTCGCCTAATGACTCCAACTGTCTTTAGAAACTGAGTTTTAATTCAGATCTGCATTCTGTCTGAGTCCGCGCTGAGCTCAAATGCACATTCAAATGCCGCGATGATCTGGTCTCCCTCGGTGGCGATTAAAGTAATGCTCACCTTGGCGTTTAATTTCTTTTGCGTCTTAAGAGTAATTTATATGGAACAAAAGGACTTGGGAGCTTACTTAAGTAATTGGTTTTAATACTGTATCGATTTCCTTAGGATAAGCAGGGGTTTTATTCCGCAACTTTGGTAAATTCTGGTGGCGGACCTCTGGAAGAATTTTATGCCAAAACCATGTACTGTAAAAACCATATCTCACTCAACTCCGCCTTTTATAGAGGTCTTATGATTTTATTTTGATTGTTATAAGTGACATTTTTTGTGTGTTCACTAACGGTCAATATTAATAATCAATCCTGATCCAAAACTTGCTGTCCAAGATTGATATTTTATAGTATCTTCACGCCCATATCCCCGAAGAGGTAGGCAGAGGCAAGACCAGGGCACCCACGACTAGCCGAAACCACTAAGTCCCACAATGTGATAGGTGGCAAGCCTATCGCCAATCGGGCAAATGTGCCCAATCCCGAGCAACGTTTTTTTTATTATAAAATTGGAGAAGCCAATTTTCTTCTTGTTGCCCGACCCGGGATTCGAACCGTAGACCTCAGGCAGTCAAGTCCAAAAACTGAAACGCTAGACCACACAGGCGATTCATTCATTTTTATGTTAAGCTTGCCAATAACATATCTATGGACAGGATATGGATATTTGACCGCCTAGTTGGTCGAGTGGCTAGCGTACACGCCTAACTACACTAACCAACCGCGAGAATCGGGTTTGATTCCCGACGGGGGCAGACATTTGTGTGATGAACGTTTAGGTGTTTATATTTCCGGGTCTGGGTGTTTATTAAATTTATTCTGGTATCTATTTAAGTGTTTCAATGTATTAGTATCGTTGACTAACACCCATAACACAAGCTTATAATTTGTTTACTTTGGGGCTAGATTCAATTTGTGTAACTTGTGTAACAGGATAAATATGGCAATTAGGTATAGGATAGACCGGCGGATACGCAGCTATCTAGATTGCTTGAATTCCGTCTTTAGAGAAATACATTATTAACATTGGCCGTAAGAAAGTGAGTCGCTACGTCGCATCCCAAGATAAAAAAATTCTTGAGCTTTGTATGAGAATGCTCTTTCTGTACTTAGCACTCTTACTTATATTGTGAAATGAAATGAAATGAAATTTATTTATTTACGGAATATGTGTGTTTAAAAGTTGTTACAGAATACTTATTCATACTAACATATTCTACCACATTGTGGTGTGCAAATCTCTAACTTAATTAAATATATTGTATTTTTTTATTTTTGTTATTTATATATTTTAACATACAAATTCGTTTAAATATATTTACTAATAAGTTAGCACTTATTAATTTAAGCAAAAAATTTAATGATCGAGTTTTACCTTATCTACCATACACTACCAATAAACTGTGGAATAGGGTCAAAGAACCTTATCACAACCTATGTGGTATTTGTTAATTGATGGTAAATAAGCTGGTGGCTCTCCAGGTGGTAATAGACCATATATTACCCATAGACACCATATTGCCTGGATCTTAGCGTCATAACTGCACCAATCTAGTAACATAAATAACTGGATTACCACTAGCGGGTGATAGAGTTGTCAGATCCAAATGCCCAGAAACAACTAAATAATCTATAATGTTTTCGAATGAAAATATCCACATTATTAAGATATTTTTATTTTAACACTGGCCGTGGGCTTGGGTTAAATTTCCAAATACTTTAAAAAAGAAAAAAATCACTCCAGACAGGATTTCTATCCCGGCAAGTTGCCACATAGATCTCGACCACCAATGGACTCGTTAATAATGACCTATATTTCAACCAGTGCTTTCTTACAAGCTGCCTGGCAGAGAGACATATGGTCTATTCTACTCAGCGGATCTGGTTACAGGTAAATTTTATTATTTAATTTTAGTAGTGATAATTTTGTTGCGTATATCTAAATGTATATTTTATAGTGCTTTAAGATTGTCTTATATTATTATTATTCTGGTAGTGTCCAGTAGATAGGGCTAAGATTAGTCTACCTTTAAAAGTATTTGTAATTGTAATAAATTATAAAGCGTATTAAACATTTAAATAAATTATTTATAAGAAATATAAATAGGTGATGTGGTTCAATTGTTAAAATGCATATTTTTTTTATTTAATTAAATATTTGCACTCCACAATGCGGTAGATTATATTGTTACGCTTAAATATCTTTGCAACAACTTTCTAACACACATAATCCACAAATAAATAAATTTCATTTTCATTTTCAGTTCTTTAACATTATTTGTTGACATTCACTAACATTATAAAATTTGTATTTAAATTAAATTTCACAGTGTACAACCAGCCTTAACGTTAATGTTTATATTCTAAATGAAAGAGCGGTGTCACCTAACACAAGTGCGCTTGCACTTAAAAGGAGACTCCGATCGCATTGTGTTAATGTACAAAAAAGAATCGAATAAACATTTTTTGATTTTGATTTTGATTCAGGAAGGCGAAGGTGGTTTCAAGAGCCTCTGAAACCGGCGTGTTTGTATGAAAAGGATAATGGATGTGAAGGAAGCAAGACAGGACCGTGAGGTTTGGCACTTGATACTCTCTGCCTTCCCCATAAGGGACTTGGCGTGAATATATGTATGTACTAGTGATAATTGTGCTTTAAGATTGTCCTATATTATTATTCTTTAATGTTATTTGTATATATCTAAATAAAAATACGTCTTTATAAACTAAATAACTCTCAAACCAAAACGAATACTACGAAATACGCAAACTGGCTCTTCAGTCACTGTCGGAACATTATCAAATTTATTTCACTCCAG